>JARHVA010009433.1:0-220000 GCA_037957365.1 Torreya grandis | reverse complement strand
ATGTAGTACACACCTAGTATGTAAAATCCCTATTGGTTTGACACCTTTTTTTTCCTTGGAATAAATATTTTGAGGTTTATTTGATCTATAAAATCTCTTTCCTAAGAGTGACAAGTAGTTTACTTGGATGTTAAGTGATGAATATGTTCTCCTTGATTCCATTCTACTCTCGCATGTCTTATGTGAGTGATATCTCTTCTAAAAGGTTGTATAAAGTGTATATGTTTGTTAATTATGTCTTTAAGTGTGAGATGGGATAGTAGTGTCTAGTATCATACCTTATTTTCACCCACCCTTATATTTTCATAGCAATCTACCTCTATGATAAATACTTATGCTAGAAAGATAATGAGTTAAGGTTAGTTTTAGTAGTCTCCTTTCTTAATGTAAATAAAAATGTGTTGTGTGGACTTACTCTTGGTGTATCACCTCATTATCATATGTTAATTTTAGTTTCCTTCTTCCCTTTTCACCCTGGGTGGTTAATATAGTGTAGTGTGTGAGCTTAAGAGATAAATCAAGGGAGTTATCCCTTTAACCTAGAGGTTTACCTATTCTATAGGTAACTCATAAGCCTAGAGGTAATCCAATGTTATCCAAATATGGGAGAGGCTTGAACACTCTCTTATAGGGTACAATATTTGGTTACAACAGTTCTTACACCTCTCATGGATTTGGAGTCACAATTTTGTTCATCATACCATAGAGACACCTTATTCCCAAGGCTTTCCACATTGGTTTCAATTATACAAATAATATATAAAAATATGAATCACTAATTGTAAGGATTCACCTACCAATACAATGGAATATTTATCAATTTCATGTTTATGGGGATTCTTAATTAATTATCAATCAGGTGATAGACCAATACCAGTCTAAAGATGAAAATCTTATCCCTTACAAAAACATGGTAGAAAGTCTTGAGAATAAATTTGAGCATATACTAAGGGCCAATAATAGGACTATAGATGTAATGTAAATAATTGGCTCATTAATAGAAATTACAAACCATGTTCCAAATTATTGATTCCGTATTGAACATCTTCTGAAACTAGCTCATGTACATTCAGCATCCAAAATAGTATGTGATATTGTTGGCCCCATCTCACCTTGGTGCCATGATTTATATAAATACCTCCATGACCATATTATTCTTAATATTCTTTCCCAAAATAAAGAAAAATCCTTTATTCACAATGCCTTTCAGTATACCTTACTAAGTGCTACACTCTATTGTAGATTATATGATGGAACTCTACTTCATTATTTGACTTGTTTAGAATCTGAATTAGCACTTAAATAATTACATGAAGGTATTTGTGGGGCTCACACTAGTGAAATAGACCTTTCCAAGAACTCCTATGTAGAATGCATTATTGGCCCACTATGGAAGCAAATGCATGTACCTATGTTAAGAAGTGTGTGCCTTGTCATAAAGATGCCAACCCCATTCAGGCTTCAACCCCATCACTTCAATCAATTACTACTGCTCGGTTTTTTTACATGGGGACTCAATCTCATAGAGAAAATTAATCCTACTTATTTATATGGCCATAAAAATATCCTCTCGCTTATGTAATCAGTAAGGAAGTTTCAAAATTCATTATAAATCACCTTATATGTCACATTAGCATTCTTTATGACACCGTTTATGATAATGGAGGATATTTTTAAAATAAATATTTCAAATCTCTATGTGCCAAATACCATATCAAACAACGGTTTTATATTTCTAATTTTCCCTAAATTAATGGCCAAGTTGAAGCATCTAACAAGACCATGTTCCAAATCCTTAAAAAGATTATGAATATTATTGGTCATAATTGACACCTATATTTATTTCCTTCCCTCTAGGCTTATTTACCAATACCCAACCCCCAATACAATCCACACCATATTCCCTAGTTTATGGCACTGAATCTATTCTCACTATCAATATCAAGTTGCCTTCCTTACGCATTTCATTACAGGATATCATTGATGATGAGGGGTATTTATTTGCTTATTTGTAATAACTAGAACTAATTTATGAAAAATGGATCATTGCATTGAATAATATTCAATCATATCATAATGGGTTATGATGTAACTATAATATGTGCATCAAACCGAAGGAGTTTAACCTTGATGATCTTGTGCTAAAAGAGAATCAGAAAAACACCAATGCAACACATGAAAATAAGGTTAAGACCATTCATCATCATAACTTATTATAGATCTAGAGCATATAAGTTAGCTATACCAGATGGGAAAAATTTAGATTATCCCATGAATACTATGCATCTTAGGAATTTTTACACTTTACTTCCTTGAACATTGTCTATAGGGACCCCTACTTGGGGGTATAACCTATTACCTTCCCTTCTTCTCTTTTTAAATTATGTCAATCCTTCTCATTCCCCTATCTTGTTACCATCTTGATCTTGGTTCTGATCTATAGGTACAATAAATAGATTTAGATTCTAAATTCATAGAAATATTTAACAAAAAATGCATATTTCATCACCATCAACACATCCTTAAAATCAGTATCTTAGAACACTTCAACATTGTTTTTCTATGTGGTGGTCACTAAAATTGAATCTTTTAACTTATTCCAAATCCAATTCCATTGACCCCATTTTTCCATTTTCCTACCTTAACCTACTATTGATTAGTAATATCTCTTAGTGTAGGTTGAACTATATTGGTTTGAGGTCCATTTGGACTATGTAGGTAATCCTTAATTTCTAAGGTTAGCTTGATCACCCCTATTCCATGCTCTTTCCATTTAATCCATGCTCTCATTATTTTCTGAGTCAGTGATTTGAACCCCTACCATATTATAAATGGAGAACAAGCATTCTAACCTAAGATTTAAAAGTGATAACTCCAAAACATCACACAATGAAGATTCAAATAATTGATTGCAAATTAAAGTGAATCAAGTGTTATTCAAAAATATGATATGCTAGTATAAAGGAAATCTCTTGCATAAATAGGCAAGGCAAAACATATAACTAGCCTAACTAGCCAATGTGGGATAAATCTTCACATAAGACAAACTCACAAAAGGTTAAAATAGCTAGCTAATACACTAAAAAATGTGATAAATACATGAAATACATACTCTAACACCTCCCCTCAAGTGTAGCTAGGGGATAACAAAAGCCAAAAAAATAGTGGCATATCCATAGTATGAGTCCCAATAATGAGGCCTAATAATGTACTCCTGTATAATAAGTATCAATGAAATGAAGAAGGAATATGTCCTCATGAACACTGCCTAAGTACAACTTCTAAAACCTCAAACATGCCATGCAATTCAAGGAAACAAAGTGATGTAAAATTCTTTATGAAGATGTCTATAATCTATTGTTGATTCAGAATGTACTCCAAGCTAAGAACTTTATCTTGAATGTGTTGATGAATGAAGTTTATATATACCTCAATATGATTGGTCCATTGATGCTCAACTAGGTTTCAAGATATGTTAATTATACTCTGGATGCCACACCAAAGTACAGTGGATGAATCCTATATGAAGCCAAACTCTATCAATAAGTGATTAAGCCAAAAAATATGTTGAATCATTATAATTATATCCCTATACTGAGCCTCTATAGGTAAAATTATAATAACCTACTACTTATTGTATAACCAAGCAATAGGTGAAAAACCAAGACAAAATATGTATCCAAAATTGGAATGCCTATCATCAAGAGAACCTACCAAATCTAAATTTCTATATCCAACCATATGAGTCTAACCCTTGGTGTAGTGTAATAAAAAAATGAGTAGTGACTCATAGATATCATATAATCCTCTTGGAATCCTACTAATGACTATCATTAAGGACATGTGAAAACCTAGATACAAGCCCAACTGAAAATTAAATTTCAGGATGAGTATGGATCAAATACATAAGACTCCTAACCATTTGCCTATACAATGTAGGATCATAAAGTGGATTAGTACAAGAGGTAGTTAGAGTCACTCTAGACTAAAAAGGATAAGGAATTGGATTATAATCATCCATGCCAAAATTCTTAAGAAGATCAAGGGTATACTTCTACTGACTCAAATAAATCCATGTATCTGACTATGAAATCTATAAACTAAGGAAGAAATGTAAAATGCCAAGATATATCATGTAAAAATATGCTAAAAGTTCTTGTTGAATATTCTGAATCTGGGATGAAAATCTACCTTTGAGAAGTAGGTCATCAACATACAAGACTAGTATAACATGACTTCCCTAATATGTTGAATATACACTATGCAATTGGAGTGGCAGCAAACAAAGTTAGTAGAGAGAATAAATGAATCAATTTTATCATACCAAACTCAAGGGGCATATTTAAGACCATAAAGAGACCTCTTAAGTTAAAAAATAATTAAAAAATCATGAATAAACCTAGCAAGTTGCTCCATATAGATTTATTCATGTAAGTCTTCATGCAAGAAATCACTCTTAGGGTCCATCTAATACACTAGTCAACCCTATGATGCAACACATGAAAATATAATGAAAATATAATCCATCTTAGAAATGAGCACAAAATTATCATATTAGTCAATACCTTTAACTTTTGAGAACCCCTTTGCAATAAGACATGCCTTATACTTATCAATGGACTTGTCAGTTGCATACTTGGTGTGGTAAATACACTTTCACCTAACCAACTTTCTTCCCTTAATAAGAGTGACAAAATCTCAAGTGTGATTCTTAATCAATGAATAAAACTCATATGGTATTACATCATCCCACTTCTATATCCCATGAGCTTGTCAAAAAGACTATGGATCCCCAAAGAATGCCTAACACAAAATGTTAGTACCCATATAATGTGCATGATGATGTTGAGTAGGTGGAAGATTCTATATAAAAGGTGTTAACTTAGAAACTATAGTATGATCCCACCTAGGCATTGTGGCAACATTAGTGTGAATAAGATCCTCATCCTCTATAACATCCTCAGGAATCTCTTGAACTAGCTCCTTAAAGAATGAATCCTATAGAGGAGGTGAATCATTAAAATAAGAAGGCGACATGGAAGAAGATGAAGATTCATGAAATTTGAAGTTCTCATCGAATTGTATATGTATTCAAAAATTAACATTATGAGTATTAGGATCTAAAAGATGATAAAATCTCATGTCCTCATAATACCCTACATAAATCAAAGGTTTACTCTTCTTGTCCAATTCTTTTTATTTATTCTTTGGTACAAACACCCAAGTAAGGCTCCCAAAGACTTATAAAAATGAGACATTGGGCTTGGTTCTAAACCAAACCTCCTCCAAAGTCATATTCTCAAGTGTTTGATTTGGTGTGTGGTTCAAAATGTAGTTAACACTATTAATTGTCTTTACCTAATAGATAGGAGGTAAATCTCATGAATGCATCATGCAGTTATCCACCTCCTTCAGAGTTTGGTTCTTCCATTCTGCTAAGCCATTCTATTATGGAGTATGAGCAACAATATTCTAGTGAACAATACCATGGGCTGATAAAAAATTAGAGAACTCACAACTAAATTACTCCCCCCATTATCTATATGAAGCTTCTTGATGCAACTCGAAGACTATTTCTTGACCAAATCATTAAATACTTTGAAGTGAGAAAATACATCACTCTTGTACTTTAGTAAATAAACCCAAGTACACCTCAATAAACTATCAATAAAGGTAAGTGTATAATTGTCTGCATTGAAAGTAGTAATAAAGACCATCAAATCATTGTGCATAAGGTCAAGTGGTGAAGAAGCTCTCATGGACATAACCTTAGGAAATGGATCCTGATGTTGTTTCCCTAATGCATAACCAAGGAAAACTCCATCAAGACATGAAATTGTATGAAGACCCTCTACCATACTATGAGTGTTCAACTCCTTCAAATATCTGTAGTTTAGATGTTCAAATCTCTCATGCCAAATCTGACTCTCAGAATCTACATAAAAAATTAAACATGTCCCTATATGAGGAGTATCATCAAAACCCTCAGAATAATAGAGTTAAGAATTATGATCAATAACACCTTGTGTAGTTAGTGTGTTTGGGTCCAACAAATCTCAAACTTCAACACCCTATGGTGTGAAAGTTATTGTCTTGCCCTGACCAAAAAGGCAAATTTGATAAACTTAAAGTATATTGGTGATGGTTTATATAACATATAATGCATCATTGATGTGGCCATCATCTATTTGTATGTCATCCTTCCCTTTAACAGAAATGAAGGAAGAATATCCAACCTCAATGTTAGAATTAAAACTCAAACCAAGAGATATAAAGGACTCATTAGAATAAGTCATATGGTGTGAAGCACCATAATATAGAACCCAATTATCTGAAACATGTAACTATGATCTCCTAATAATATTAAGTGCTTTCCCATGCTCATGAGATGGAAGTGTGAAGATATAAATCTTGTGTTTCATAATAGCATCTTTTAAGGCTTAGATTCTCTTGAAACACCTAGACTGTTAATGACCAGTCCTCCTACAATAAGAGCAGGATAGGTTAGACTTATTCTTAGATTTGGAAGAGGATTTGGGTTTAAATGTGTTAGTGTTGGGCTTAGGTGAATTTTGAGGTAGAGGAGGAGTATTCTTCTTCTTACTCATAGTTTTTCCCTTGTTCTTAGGATGTGATGTTATTGATGCTTTTTGAGAGGTGAAAGACTCAAGGTGAGATAATTTGGATTCTTTCCCATTAATTCTCTCATAAAATAATTCTAAATCTAGAATTTTGAAGGTGGCACTTAAGGTATCCATACTAAATAAATATGTAGAAGCAAAGATTTGGAATGGGCCACTCAACTTAGACAAAATCAAGTACAGACTCTTCATCTTTCTTATCTCATCCACTCCCCTTTAACTATGTCAAAAAATGCTTAAACTTAATGAGGCAGTCTATAATGGAGGCAAAGTCATTTGGATTTAGTGAAGTAAGCTCCACTTCAAGTTGCATGGCTTGTAAGTGATCTACTTTCCCAAATAAACCCTTTTGCTTAACCTATATTTTGAATTAATAATCATGCCCATCTAAATGAAATAAAATATTATCATTTACATAACACCCAATCAAACCCATACACTCTTCAAACTTACATTGGTGCTGAAATTTTTCAAATTCACGTGTAAACTATGGTTGAGTTTCATTAATTAGGGACCATAATCCTTTATGTTTTATGATTATTTCTATTTTAGGTCTCTATGTATGATAATTGTGTAGTAAAAGTCTCATAATGGTTAATACCATAAGTATAATACATGCTAACAAATCACCAAAGAGTATAAAAAATGCAAAAGGGTGTGCAAAATTGACACCAAGACAACCCTCCAAAAGATTATATTAAGGACCCTTGAATTTGGCACTTTATAAAAGTAGTGTATTTTTATTAATTAATGACACTAATGGATAGAGAATCAAAATCATGCACTTTTTCACAAAACATAACTCAAATATAAATTATGGTTCAAAAGTTACAAGCGTTATGATTTCCCTTAAAATGGGTCAAAACATTAAAAAAACACTACAAACTAATTTTTGTGACCAAATAAAATAATAATATAGTCATCCAACCACTAATTAGAACCAAAATTGAACCATAGACTCATAAATGCCAACAAACATGAAAAATGATCCATCTAGTTACCTTGGTATGTGTGTAACTGAAGTTTGCTTCCTCTTGAGGCAAAAATTCAGCTTATAAAAGTAAAAAAATGAATTAAGAGGCTATTTTGAGAGGAGAAAGATGGTTTTACTATTGTCTTTTAGCGTAGTTACAACACTTTACCAAGGGATAAAAAAATAATTTCAATGTAGTAGAGAGAAAATTCTAATGCCTTTTATAGTAGACATCTCGTTTTTCTCTCCAATGCTAAACTTTGAAAGAGGTTGATCTAAAAAAAAAATGATTGCAGACCTTCCTCCTTTCAGAATGATGCCTATACTAAAATTCCTTCAATGCTCAGATCTAAACTATCAAATGCCAAAAAATTCATCCTTAATGCAGATAGAAAACTTTAGATTAAGACACCTTAACTGAAAAGGTGAAGATTTCTTCAATGCTAAAAATCAATGCTGAAGATAAAATGCCTTAGCATGGAAGATGATGCCACTTTTAGATTTCAATGCCATAACTGATAATGTCAATGCAGAAACAAATCTTATAGGAAGATCTCTGACACTAAACTAAAAATCCAACACCCAATAAATCAAGACACCTTAGATTCTTAGATAGAAAATGATGCCTATCTCTATAGATGCAATGTCAAACTTGAAGTTTTGATCTTTACACTAGGCTCTTTATATATCTACAAAAAATAAATCTTAGACTATCGAAGATGATGCCAAATGAAATTTCTCCTCTTTTAATGCATAGATATGCAAAAAATAATATAGAATAAAATAAGAAAGAATGGCATATCTTTGTTAGATTTAACACCTTCATCCTTCCAATTCCAATATATTGAAATTCCAATGCCTC
Organism: Torreya grandis; assembly: GCA_037957365.1. NCBI lineage: Eukaryota > Viridiplantae > Streptophyta > Pinopsida > Cupressales > Taxaceae > Torreya > Torreya grandis. The sequence continues at coordinate 211,524 of JARHVA010009433.1, read as the reverse complement.
TCTACCAACGCAATGCATCTAGTAGAGGATACCAAGGTGTGAGAATAATATCTAACACAAAGTAAGGATTATTCCATGATATCAATGCTTAGATCTTCAAGGATGATGCCAATATTTCTAATGCCAAAACAAGATCAAGAAGAATCCAATAAAAAACTTCACAAGCAAAAGCTTCAAAAGGTATTTAATGAATGGTTCCACAAGTAAATATCCATACATTTCTCTCTCCTATGCTTCCTCTCCACCTTCCCTCAAGGATAAAACCACACACTCTCTTCAAAGCTTCAAAAAATGTTGGATTTGTAAGAGGGAAAAAAGGCTAAGGACAATAAGGGAAAAATAAGCATCAAGGTAAATTTATAAATCAACAATGTGGATGGGAGCAACACCTCAAATCTTTGGCACTATGTTAGGAATGGTGAACAAGCATTCCAACCCAAGATTTATAAGTGATAACTCCAAAACATTACACAATGAAGATGTAAGCAATTGATTACAAAGTAAAGAAAATCAAATGTTATTCAAAAATATGATATGCTAGTACAAAAGAAAACTCTTGCATAAATAGGAAAGTAAAAACATGGAACTAGCCTAACTGGGCAATGTGTGATAAATATTCACATAGGATAAACTCATAAAAGGATGAAATAACTAGCCAATACAATAGAAAATGTGAGAAATACATAAAATACATACTCTAACATACCCAAGGTTATTTTTTCCTTTGCAAAATGGTTTCCTTGTACATTTGTTTATACCCCATTTATGCATCCTTATTTTTGAATACTCTTATATATATCATATTCCAAAAATCTTAAAAATTTGAAAAAACCCAAAAACACTTGAAAACTTCCAAAACACCTAAAAATAAAAAATTTAAAAAATAGGCTTAAAATATCCATGAGAGATATAAAACCACAAAACCTTTTTTTATAGTTTTTCATTATGTTTATAGAGTCACCTTTGGTATTTATCTAGGTGGCCTTATTTTCCTAAGTGTGAACTTCTTATCTTGCCACAATCATTCATAGTACTATCTCTCCATTATCCTCCCATTTTTGGGATAATTACATCAGCCTAATGACCACATAGACTATGTAGGTAGGACTTAGATGCATGGGACATCCCAAGTTAGCTCAGGCACTCTTACCATTCAATTATCTCACCATTTTTTGCACTAACCATTCAAAGATCTCACTATTTTATGATCTAATCATTTGAACACTCTCATCATCTTATGAGTCCATCCCCTATTCTTCTATCAAATTGCATATTATTTATTATTCATCACCATTTTTATTATCTCATTTCTTGAGAGAATGACATTTGTCTTGAAGTTTGCATTCCCTATGTAGCTATCACTTTGTTGCATGGGGCATCTCAGGTCAACTCAACCACTTCCTTCCTCTTCTTCTATTCCTTCATTCAAGTGTTGTCAAAAATCTACATCTGACATGTCTCTTGCCCTTGGGGTAGTGCCTAAGATTAACACCTTATTATCATGCACCAAGGGTTAATTAGTTACTTGTTTGTTTATTTTTGAGTATGTGTTTGTGTGTGCTTGCTTGCTTCCTTGTTAGTATGTTTTTATTTTAATTTTCTTGGTTTCCTTTGGTTTATAGCATTATGTTTTACACTTAGATCTTGATTCTCAATATCTTGACCCTAAGTTATATATGTATGTATTTAAATCAAGTTATTATGCTTATGAAATCCAATGTCATCATGATTCCTTTATAATTATGATACATAATGTCAAATTTAGAATCAAAAATCAAGTACTGGAGGTATGCCTAGTAATGTCATAGCAATAAATCTCATTGTCTACTAGTCTAAACATAATCAATTGAATAAAATTAATACTTTATATGTTACTCATGATACATCCACAAATGAACATATACTGAAATTTATAACATTTTTCTAACCTGAACCATTATCAATATCTCATGCCAAGTCATATTCCCTTTGTGGTAAAAGAAATGAGAATCAATTAACCAATTACTCCAATCACCGATCACATTCACCCTACTAGGGAAAATAATTTCATTAAAAATCAAATCCACCCTATTGGGGTAAATCATTTAATCAATGATCAAATCCACCCTATTGGGGAAACTCATTAGTTAATCAATCCGTCTTTCTTCTAATTCCAAGCCCACAAATTTTACCCTATTTGGGGTAACTCAAAATGTGTCACTTGTCTTGGGATGCATCCTTCCAAATTCCCTCCTCTTTGGAGCCAATTATTTTAATCTCTATCATCAATGAATATTAAAGTATATAGACATTAGCTCATTTGGATTAATCTTATCCATGGGTTAATATCCCTCTCTTTATTGCTTCTTCCTCTCATTTTTAAGAGCCAATCCATGTCTTTCATCCTTATTTGCCCTCTCAAGTGGGAATCATGGGTCACTAACTATTTCTTCATCTAATTTTTAAACTTCTTAATTTTTTTTTCATTTCTTGAAAAAATATTACTTCATTTATGTCTCACAATGCCTTCTCAAATAGAAGCAAAATGTAAACAATTCATTTTCATCACATTCATGTTAAAATTACAATTGGAATGACTTTCTATAATAATGTAAAAATCTATTAAAAAATTATCAATTAAGCCAATTAGCCACACAATTATTGATTTAATCCAAAATTATAATGACACATCCCTAATAGGGGCAATGTATTGTATCAAAACATTTAATTCAATGTCATCATCCTAAATCAAATTAGTCCTTTGTAAGTGTTATTAAAGGATAATTAAATGAATATTTTATTGACAAAAAATTCCACTATTATTCTAATTATTGATTAATCCTAACTAATCAATATAATCTTCTTCTAATGTAAAATTTCATGAATTTGGTATTATCTATTTTCTAAATAAAAATAAAAGCTTTTATTGTCTCACATTAGTGACATCATTTGGAAAGTTAATGGAATAGGGAATGGATTTCAAGAAAGGTGGCTTATGATGGTCACTTACACAATATCTTACACCTATGATAGGAACTCTTACACACTTATTTATGACATGGCCTATGACACATTCCAATAAAACTAATGATTTTTCTTTTATTCTAAATCTATTCCACACTCTAAAATTACCTTAAATAAAGTCTCTTACACACTCTTTCTTATGAAATCATGAGTTTTATGACTCCCTCTTCACCATTAATCTTTATTTTATATCAATGGCTCACATTCAAACCAAAATTATATAAATTCAAGGGCCCTTGGCCATTATATACAAGTTCTCTTGAACTAAACTTACTATGCCAAAATCATACTAGAGCTTCACATTTATTTATGCAATTATCAAGCCAAATCAAGTGTACACAAGTATAAATGTTTCCCAAATGTGGATTTGAAATTTCCATATATATCTACTATACAAGATAAGCACAAGCATCTTCAAACTAATAAAAAAAGGAGTCTCCAAAGAAGGTATAACGTGTTTATTTGCTTTAAACTTGATTCAAATTTTGTTTGATCTTGCTCAATCCTATTGGATAGGCTTATAATTTTATGTTCTTCAAGTTATTTTTTATTCATGTCACTAACAATGATCTAACATTCTTTGTATTCCTAATCTACACTTCCCTTTAGAAGTTGGCATAGGTGTGCATAGTGTCTTATTTAATTTCAAATATTTCTAAATAGAGATGCCTAGTAGATTATTTATGGGAGGAGAACATATATAAAAAATATATTGATTATCCAAAATAATTTATTGATCATTTACTTTTTTCAAGAATAAGGGTAGGGATATTTCACTAAGTTTCCTACTAGATTATTACATGTGTATGATGTTGTCAAGACTTTTTCCCTAAATCCAAACCATGTTTTTATCATTTTACAAGTTTTTTTGGGAGAGTGGTGCTGAAGATTCAAAATTGGAGCACCAATTTCACAAGAAGATAAATCATGTTAAACAAAAATAAATCTATAAACCCCCTTGTCATTTATTGCTATGGAATTTAGAATTTGATAACTACATTTATTTTACTATTTACACATAATTAAGCCTAGTTCAATGTTTATGTATTTTTATCATGAAATTTGATGTAAATATATTTAATTTCCCCACATACACATGCATAAATGGAACCTTAAAATCAAAATTAAATTTAAAATTTTCAAACAATAATTTGGCAAAAGTTATTAAAATCTAGAAAGAATTTGAGGGTAAATGATTATACCATTCTTTTTTGCCTTAATTTAGATTAATGGGTAAGATTAATCTAATTAATATACAACTTTGAAATTTAATTTAGATCATTATATATGTCATCCAATCATGTATATGAATGTAAAATAATGATATTGATTCTTTTGATTTGACTAGGGCATGTGCTAAATATTACTAAAGAGATCATGATACTTAGATTTTTTGGTTGATTATTTTTTGGAAGTGAAAATTAATGATAAGAAGGTTTGTATTTCACTCAATTATAAAACTAATCTCTTGTCTGTGTTGGGTTAGTTCCATAATATTGGGTTAGTATCATTGGTTAATACCATATTGGTTGGTACTAACATGTGTATAAGTATGGCACAATGACTATATAATCACATATGATTGTCTTGTTTTGCTCTATGTTTTGTGATTCATAACCCTAATGATATGTAGATCTAAAAATCAGCCTCCTTAGCCTTGAAACCTTATATGTGCTTGTGAGGGATAGAAACCTATAAAAATTAAGGAAGTGTAATGGGTTGAGTTAAATTTAAACATGTCCACCTAATGATTGATTGTTACCTATGTATCTAATACTCTAAGGAGAGAAACCAAACCACACATAGTTATCCCACCTAGTTATATTATGAAAATATTCTTATTCGCTATATGTATGAAACTAATTATTGATCTTGATACTTGAATTATTTTTGTTTTGACTTGGATTTTGAGTGTTTTAGACTTGTCTTTAAATTTATCCTAGTGATGGTTTACAAATTGGGAAGAATAGGGAGATTTTATCAATGTTTAATAGTGTATATCAAATAAGTCACAAATCCCTTTTTAATGAGACCTTGATTTATTTATATATGGATCCAATTAAATAATTCCTCATGCTACCTACATGTTAGGATTATGGTATGAACTTAAAGATATGTTTAATTTTAGAAAATATCCATTATTAAGAGTGGGTCAGCGCTGACTAGGTCGGTCAGTATCAATTAATGGTATTAACAATCATGATAGAACTAACCTATGTATAAGTAGACTAAGCTAAGAGTATGGGGATTTTTATTCATGATATTGTTCAAGTTTGAAATAGACTATGATGTTATTGTATGTTTTGAACATCTAAATGGAAGGGTTGAATCATAAGATAACATGTAAATATAAGAGGATGGAAAATTAGAACCTTATTTATGTGCTTAATTAATGTGTGGTAAATGTGTATCAAGATTGTCATTATTAAATAATAAATATCAGATTATAGTATCTATAAATGCCCTCATTTTATTCTAATAATAAAAATTATAGAGTAAAATGATAAAATATACATGAGAGTGTTTTTTTCACTCTAATTTGTACCCTTTGAAGGAGATAGTTTAATTTTGCTTCAAATATTGACTAACATGGGATTGGCCTAAAGGTTGTGGGCGACCTATAGTTATAAAAAACCTATAGCTTATGGGGATATCTCCCTCGATATATCAACTTAAAACATTCTCCTATGACTTACTAATATTGGGATGAAAAGAGATAGGATGAAAACTTGAAATGAAAACCTATTCCAGGGGTGGTGATGCACCAGGCTTCACTTAAACTATGTTAACTAGTCTTCAAACACACTTGTGAATATAATGAAAGGAAAGAAACTAAATAGGTTTCTTAAAAAGTCTTGAACATTATTATTTCATATAGATGTTTGGTATAAGGTCTAAAACTTGAAGGTAAAAAAATGAAGGTCTACATGAGACACTACCAATCAACTCACTCTTCAACACCACTACTACCTATCACCACTTCATATGACTTGTATAGGATGATAATATAGTAATAGGTGAAAGAGAGGACATAAAAAAAAAAGATATTCATACCTTTATTCAATTAAACAATCATAACACACACTAATGCTCATAAATATGTCTTCAACAGTTCTTTTCTCTATTGATTCTTAAGATGCAAGATATAATTTTAGTAGAGATTTGCTACACCCAGCTAAGGGATGAGAAAAAATTAATAAATACTTAAATATATATATTTATTCATAAGATATATATAGAGAGAGAGGAATCTTGTCATATAAGTGGTAATGAAGGGTCCATAGTGGTCATGCAATAGTTAGAATAGTCTCCTTTACTCCCTTATGCATTACTTAGTTGATAGGTGCCTTGAATGAGTTCCTTGGAGAATTAAGGTATAATTATAGTAAATTTTGGATTTTTAGGAGTCCATGTATGCCATATTTAGTCAATTCCCTCTCCCTTCATCATTTATCAAACAATTAGACCTCTTTCATGAGGTATTAAGTAGCTGCCCATGCCTGCACAATAGCCTTGATGAAGAAACCACCCAAAATCCTTCATAATGCTCATTAATATGGGCTATAATCACCTCAAGTGGTATTTAAAAATTTCATAATATGGATAATTAACTCTATAATAGCCTTAAATTCACATTATCACTTTCATCTTTTTGGTTAAGTAGGCCTTATGGGCTAGTATCCTAGTCTTCTATCCATTCACTATTTGGATGACTATGATAATTGAACCAAAATTTCAAGATATCTTAGTAGGCTTCAAGCATACCTAAACTAACCTTATAAATCATAACTTGACCCTCCAAACATCTCACACTTGAAATCTTACCCTTTTTACATGATTAGGCTATCCTAACTAACATATATAGACTGATTGATTGGTGAAGGTTGACAGAAGTACTTCTAGGAAGGTACATGAACACTTCATGATTTTAGGAGGTGAAATAAGCCTCAAAAAAACTTATCCAATGATTTGGAATTTTTTACCAAGTTATTCACTTAATCCCTACTCAAAACCCTAATCACTTGTAATTTATGGAGATGTTCATACACTATCTATACAGACTAGTACCCTAGAAAGAGCATCCTTTAAGTGGGAAATATGATACAAGTGTTTTCTACATGATTATAATGCTTCTAAATGAATTTTATTATAAATATCTCTATTTAGGTCCTCATTAGGGTTTTAGAGAGGTTTAAGAGTGTCTAAGACTCTTAACGATGGTTCATATAGGTTAAGGCCTTAACCTATGAACCAATTCCACTAAAATATTGTATAAAAATCCCTTCGCCTTCCTAAAGTGTTTAGCCACCCATGTATAAGTTCCATACAATTTTGAGCATGTGAATTTACCTTTCAGGTGAGAAGCATGCATTTTGAGTAGTCTCTAGGTGTTTTAAAGCTAGAATGATCAGTTATGACACCTCCCTTACAATCCAAAGTGACCTAAACCTCTAAAACAGGTTGATGATCTCCCCCATGAAGTTTTGAGGTGTCTTCTAATCTCATTTTCCCTCTACGCTATCTCTTAAGTGGCACTGTCTCAATGAGGGTGCTAAATTAATGAGCATAAGTGCAGGGTTTTTAGGTTTTGGTCTTAACCTAGAGTTATGAGGAACCTATCTATTTCCCATAACATGAATATCATCTATGATGGTCTTTGGAGTAATTTTTTTGGCATCATCAATCCATTTACCTTATGTGGTATGTAATAGTGTCTCTCACATACATGCCTAGGTCTATCTACAAGGGTAACCAGTTATGGAGGCTCTTATAAGTGACTAATATAAGGTTATTTTGGGACATTGGGACCCCTTTTATCCTTAAAAACTCATAGTTTATGCAAATCCTTCTCAAATCCTTGTTTATAGGCTTAAACTAGTTTTCCCAAGCCTAATATATACAACATAGCCCCTATACATGCCAATAAATAGGTCATTTGAGTGATCAAAAGACCTAAGGAGACATTTAAGACCATTTCATAGCTAAATTACTCCATTAAAATGCATTTGAGGCATAATTGTGTCACTAGGTACCATTTAGGGTTTGGGAAGGGTTTTGGAGGTCCACCTTTCTAAGGATGGTTCATATAATATGGTCCTCCAAACCATAAATTATTATCATGAGACTTTATCCCATTAACCCCTTCATCTCTCCTAAATATCTTAGGATCCCATGTAAAGCGTGTGTGGAGATAATAATGCTAGAAGGTGTGCCTCAAGATTTTTGCTATGTAATTTGAGCAGGTTAACTTCTTAGTATTCATTCATAAAATTAGGACCCTCAATCCATTTCATTATTTTATGTATTTTGATTCAAAATGGGTAATTAATTCTTGATAAAATCCCTAGTCCTGGGTCCTTCTATGGTGAAAGGTATGAGAGCTTAAAGATGTAGTTCAATATGCATGTTTAGAAAAATGGAGCTCAAAAAAGGGATAAAACCATTATTAGATAATTCACTATCCTCCCCTACCTAAAATGTGTTATCCAATGTTTAAAACCTCCTCCTATAAATTCTACATTGAATTGAACTTTATTGGAGGCTTGTATTTGCTATGAGATGGAGGTAGGGTCTTTAGACCTAGGTGAACCTTTAGGTCTTATAAGGCTAGACTAGGTGTTGGGACCTCATCCTCTCTATGGATGTACCTATATATATCATGGTCCATAACACCTTCCTCAATCCATTTCTACATTTTTCATATGTTTCCATCTATTTTATTGGACCACTCACTAGCTTATACTCTCTTTTGTGGCTTGCCTAAAGCATCACTGCCTAGTGTTTAGGCCTCAAGTAGTTATTATGACAATCTAAGTAGTAATTTTACATCCCTATAGGTATGTGATCAGATTAAAATCATAATGTTTCCATTCTTGATCATATCCTTAAGTCATACATTCTAACTTTTCCAACACACTTGCATCAATAGTCACAACATTATTTATATGTACTCAGCCTGCAATCTAAGTAAGGCAACTTCTTTACTCAAGAGCACCATCATGTATGGATTTGAGGTGTTTGATGTGTATTTATCCCACTTAAACTCTCCTTTCATATGTTTTGGGAATTTTTAATCTCATTGGTTTAATACTTTCACATTATTGGGAAACTTAACTGACTGTGTGGACCTTACACAATCCAAATGCACTCTTATAAGTTTCTCTATATTTAATAATATGACCCCCATGTTTTAATTCCTTTTCTCAATTTATGTCTTCTCCTTTCATGTGCATAGGTTTTCTCATACTTAGGATAAGGGTACATACCATCAATAGTACTATTAGTATTGAGCCATGCATACTGACTAGTAAGGGGTCTATAGAATAAGTTTATGAGTGAGTAGAGAAAGAGAACCATAGCATATTTAAGGTCCCCATTAATTTATTATGTTCTAAACCATTTCTATAAGATATGAATTTAATCAATTATATCCTCCTCTCATGTTCTCGTGGTATCACCATATACACTTTAAGGACATAACCACGGTGGATTTGGGTCATTTCATGTAGGTGGCTATTTGCTCCTTCAATAGAGTTTATGTCTATATGGGTCATTCCTCATGACCTGATGGTTATTAACAACACTAAGGAGAATTTAGGACTTGATCCCATGACTTGGACTTGGGAGGGGGGTTGGATGTTCTATGGGTGATGATAGTGGGGTTATATGGAGTTTTAAAATGGAGTGTAGGGCTTAAAATAGAGGTGGAATGACATTAGTAAGGTTATCAAATGGCATAGGTTCTTTTATGGCTTGAAATGAACTGTGAGCACACACCCAAGATAGTATATAGGGACCTTATAAAACTCTATTTTGGAATAAAAATGAATGAGAGGGGGGTGAATTAGTCTTCAAAAACTTACTTATCAATTTCACTTAAGAAATAATGAACCATTTAAATAAGCATATAGATCTAGCAAGTATAAACACCAATCCACAAGCGCATAAAACACAAAAACACATCACATATTTGGGAAATACTCAAGATTAATAAAACCCAATAATATTTTTAAATGGAAAACAATACTATAAGACAAACATCAAATTTATTGAAGCACCCACTTCACATGGAGCACCAACCCTAACTAGCTAAGTACCAACTCAGCTAGGCTTTAGCACGTACCCACTTGTAATAAGGCACCAACCCCTAGATGAATCAATTCCAACTTAGACACCTGATATATTTTATAAATTTTAGGATACCTTGTTTCTCAACTAACTAATTATTTTCTTCACATTCTTATACCTCTCAAACTACCTTCTAGCCTTTTTCACTCACATAGGTCTCTTCAAGACTAGTTAGGTCATATGACCTTAAATTTAATACACTAGAACCTCCTTAAAATATTAATAATAGATTATATCCACTAATTTTATTTTATATAATACATAATTATTCTCTATAATATGTTATTTTATTCTCTTTCTCTCTTCTTACTTTTATAGGCCTAAAATTGGCTTGTATATATACAAGCCTCTTACTCATATTGCCACTTAGTCAGATAAACACCTTTTAAAACTTAATTTATCCATGGAATATATATTATTAAATATCATAAACATTAATTAAATTTTATTTGATTCCATTTAGTTCTTCCATGTCTCATTTAGGCCTCATTTCATCTTTAGGTCTCATGGAGACCTAATCCCATTAGGTCTACTTTAGGGCACATTACTCTTTGCCTTCCTTGGAACACATTAAAACACCTAAAATGGTGTTAAAACATAATATGACACTAAAATATACCCATAATAATCTAATATTATTTCCATGACACTTTTTATCTCCAATCACCACTTAAAGCATGCCATTAACAGTATTCACAATTAGGCCTGTGCATACCCAGAAAGTCTATCTTGAATAACTGAAGTGTAAAAAAAAATTCAAAACAAACATGGAAAAAAATCACATATAAATAATATAAATTACCTTAGTTTCATCACCATGTGATTTAAAATTCACATATCAAGGCAAAAGGACTCAAACTCTTCTTATCAAAATGCTCACTCTGAATTGCCAACTAGCCTCAAAACATAGTCATAGAAACTTGAACTTCTAACACCTAAATGAACACACTTAAGGACTTATAATTCATGAAAAATATCATAAAAAATCCTTATAAAAACCTCCAATAAAAATATCATAATATATAATGGAAATATTGGTCTTGCAAACCAATCTCATGACCTCACTATACATAAACCTCACTGAGCTAGACAAGTCAGCTTGAGAGAAAAATTTTACTATATGAAATGATTTCCAAAAATTATATACAAAATTAACATGTATTAAATGTCTTTAAAAATTTATACATTCACTTTTATTCATCCTTAATCCATGATAACACATACCTAATCACCTTCTCACTTCTACCTAGGTTTCTCATTATTTACACCATTAGGCCTATTAGCAATAGGTTGTCTTGGATGAATAGTTTAAAACACCTAAGTTATATAACATACAAAAAACCACAATTTACAACAAATAAAATTTTAAATATTTTTCCTCCATCCATTTAAAAACTTTGACTTGGTCAACTCTAACTGTTATACTAAATCTCTAAGAAATAAGGCCTTTATTTTAGGGTCTACTCACTCACCTAACAAACCATTCACACCTAGAGGTGACTATGAGAGTTTAATAAAACTTAAAATCACATAAATATACATACCAATCCATTTTTATCACTTTATAATAACTTCTTTCATATTAGGTCACTATTAGGGTTTTTGAGGGTTTAAACCATCTTCCAATCTTAATGATCATTCATAAATCATAGCACATTAATATAAAAAATAATGCCTATAATTTTTATATAAGACCTTTCCTAATTTTCCATGAATATCTTAGGTTCTCATGTAGAGGTTACATGTGCCAATGAACACTTGAAAGTCCTTCTCAGGTTGCGAACCCTTCATTTTGTGCACTCAAGAGACCTCAAAACCACTTTTCATGCTTTTATTGAAAACCAAGATGTAAATTTTTTTGAACATGCTTGAATAAATATAATATACCTATTACAACACTTAAATATCCATACTTTCCTTGGAAACATAACCTCATAACCCATTAGGTCATACTCTCTCTCATTGTTTGCTTAGACCTTAACCTATAAACCACATTAGGCCTTGAAACTAACATTATAATGGATATAAAACATCTAAAACATCATATTAATTAAATAAAACCTCATATAATTATTAAAAAACTACCATATATCCTTCATATGCCTTGGAAACAACTCATGACACCTCATTAGGTCAAGTAGGGTCTAGAACTAGTCTAGTTGCAAACTTGGACTTAAGGTCTTACCCTTTTAGGATCACCTTGAAAATTTATTGAGTTCAAAAATGCCTTATATTCATGCTCAATAAACCTTATACAACCTATTATTCCTCTATGTATCCATATCACTAGGCCACCATGCTCAAACCTTCTCACTAGGACGTTACAAGTTATGACTAGTACCATGACTAGGCTACTTGAAGCTTGAAAACTGATCTTGAAACATTATTTGATGATTATACACCTTTTTAACATGCCTTAAATATCCTCAAATAATTTTATACCTCTATACATACCTCTTCATTCTCACCATGCACATGTTCATGATATGACTAGGCTTCTCAAGACACCTTGTTCTTCAAGGACTAGTACTTAAACATGATTTAATGCTCAATTGACCTAAATGAGTAATAATTAAGTTTCATTAAAATTATCACTCAATAAATATAAATTATTTTTCCTTCAAATTCTCTTTTATCACATGGTTCATATCTCATAGATCACTCACCATGCATCTTTACCAAATGCACCTTGACATCAATGATATCAACCTTGACATAAAATGACATTAACCTTGACATCAATGAAAACACTTATCAAAAATATATGCATATAATTAACATAATATAACACTTTTTAGTACACCAATGAGGCATACATAATAATAAAATGAAATTAGGACTTTTCAAAAAACCTTAACCTTCGCTAAATAACCTTAACTTTTGATGAAAGAAATGTGAAGGTGTTTGAGGATATATTGGTGGTTTCTAGTCATTTTTGGGATATAGTGAAGTTTGAAAAACTTGATATATGTAAACCTTGTTGATACAACACTTCATAAAAAATTTATAGTGTTTTGAGAACCCTCAGCCTACCATTATACAATATACTACCTTTTCTTGTAGTGAAACTCAATTTGAAGACCATATTACTTGGAATCACCACTTTAGAAGGTTGGGGACAATCTAATGTTTCAATATGGAGTAAAAATACATGATTACTCTCAAGACACCATGATTATATCCCAAAACACTATTCACCTTTAGATGTATACACTAGATATCTTCTTGATCAATTAAACCTTGCGTATAGGCTATAAACACTAACAAGTTGGGCATTTCTCACTTCTATATACTGACACATGAAAAAAAAATGATGATGAGGCCATGAAAAGTATCTATAAGACTTGAATAACTATTAATAATCATCATTTTGATCCAATAGACTAGAAACTCAATGAATCCATCTTCTTTCTTTTGCCTTATGTAGATGAGGGTGGTAACTAGATCACTTAAATTCTTAATGAATGTTCATAGAGCTCAGGGGATTAAACCATCAACCAATGCCCATGATTATAAGGTGACCAAGTTTACTTTCTTTGGCCAAGATCTTGAAACTTATTTTTCTCTCCTCTATATTGAATGAGCACAAACTTTAAGTGCTCTCCAAACCTACCGATGAGCTTGATAGGGAAGATGAATTGGTTTTACACTACTTAATCACTAAAAATTTTGATTTATTTCACACATTGAAGTATTTAACTCCTCTTATATACACCTAACTCCACTTGAGCTAGTTCATATTGTACAAATCTATACCACTCAAAAAGCTCCTAAAACCTAAAAAATCCCTATGGTTTCTCATGTTTCAAATCCATTATTGGTGGGAAGGAGGGAAAATATGAGTCAGGTTATGTATGAAATCTTATGGTACGAATTGAGGAGTTGAAGAGGTACATTTTGACATGTGTGGGGCCCATTTGGTGAGAATTTGGTGTTGATTTTTGTGAAAAGGGTGTCATTATTGCATGAAATGCCTTAGGATATGGGCTAATGGAGTCAATGAAGGCTCTTAAAGATGTGGATGATGGTTTAGTGGCCTTTCAAGGTTAATTGGTGGAAATTTAGGGTCAAATATTTTCCTTTTAGATCATATACATTATTTCAATAGGGGATTTCAAGTGAATATCATTTCAATACATATGCAAAGACCTTATTTTTAGAGGTACAATCACTAAGGGGTGAATCAGTGATTTCTAGATAATCCAAACTTCAATTCCAATCCTTTCAATAACATTATCATTTATGAATCATACACATCATTTATAATAATAAACAAGAAAGATAAGCAAGATCACAAACATAATAAAAGATCTACATGGTAAACCCTCTTGGGGAATAAAACCCACAAGAACCTTAAAAATGGACTACAATCCTATAATAATAATAATAATAAGATCCAAATTTATACTAGCACCAACTGATCAAGGAACACCCATCCCTTAATTTAGTGAGACACCCATCCCACAAAGAGGAACCAACACCCTAGGTAACCAAGCACCCATTTAGCTACCTTGATTTAATCTCCACCTTTGATATGACGTCTTCTACACCTGATGATGGACTTCCCTTAATTTCAATCTTTCCCTTTATACTCTCACAAACTTTTACACACAAGTCATGCATCTAAAACACCTTTTTGGATCACTCTCAAACAACCTCTAGAGCTTACTCACTCAATCTACCTTTTCTAAGCTTATTAGGTCTAATTACCTATGTGTTCACCTTTATCAACTTGATTATACAAGCATGAGTAATCCTCTTCACTCTTTGATGATCCTCACTAACCTATACATTCTCTTTCAAAGACTCTCTCCTTCACTTGACACCCCACTTTCTCAACTCTACTCTTTCTTTTAACTCATCACATACCCTTAAACTTGCTCATAGAATCAATACATACAAACACCCCTTTTGGATCACTCTAGGATTATTCTCTCATTATAAATCATCTCTATACTTCAATCCATCCATTTATAACACTCCCTTTGATCTCTTTCCTTCATCTCTATCTTCTACTCTCTCAACACATTCACATCAAAGTCTAAAAACCATTACCTTGGTTTACACTCTTTATAGATTATTCATGAATATCAACTTATAGGTCACCCATAAAGCTTGTCTTAACCCTGAAGACTTCTATCATGCCAATATATATCTGAATACCATCCTCATAGGTTATCCATAGCATCCATGGGTCACACTTAAGTAGCTATGCTTTTTAATTGGGCCTTAGTATCCCTTATAGGTCTCATAGAGACCTATTACCCCTTTAGCACTTCAACAAGAAAATTGAGAACATAAGTTTACTTTCAAATACATGGTTTCACTCCATATTACCTCTACGACATATTCAAATGAATACTCCCACCAAAACCTTCTTCTATTAAAACACAACTTGCTTAAACAATATTTTGTACATAGTAACACCATAAATGAATAAATAGTCAAATTTGAAGCTCCATATTTACACCTTTACAAACATTCAAACCTTATAATAAACTTTTATGGATATGCCTTGAAGTCCTCTTCAAATTTTATTTTTACACCACCATGAAATTCATCTTGGATCAAAAGATATAGATCAAAAAATATAGACTAGTTTTCCTTCATTAATTTCAATATTTAAATTCCAATGGTCACTATGTAAATAAAAAATATATGGCATTTGTCATCATCTTATGTCCCCTAATAATTATATTAAATGTGTTCCATAAATCTCCTTGGGAGTATCCTAGTCTTTACCTCTGCATCACTCATCTTTGATCATTGATCTATGCTTCCATGATTAAGCCACTTGGTAGCCCCATATGCCTTATGCACATTGATTATTTAACTTGAACCACACCATTGATCTCCATCTATATGAACAGCCACATGCCATTGATCTTCTATCAAATCATCATGATTGAGACACATGTCACTAGTATGTGAAATCTTAGGAACCTTTGACATATTGACTTCATGTACATTATTGGATCACTATCTGATAAGATAACACACTCTATTGGAACCTTATCTAGTCAGATTAATGATTCATAGTTGTAGATAGGATTACAAAGCAATTTAGTCAAGCATTAGTCCATAAACAATGAAACATATATAAATAACTAACTAACCAAGCCTATTTATTCCTATGGGAATTACAAAGGATAACAAGAAATAAATGAAAGAAAGCAAAATCATATTACCTTCCCAAATGGATTCACCATACCCATGTGGCTCAAAAACATGTTCTCCCTTGATCAAGCATCCTTGTGTTTATCAACAATGGTGGTGAGCTCCTCCAATGCTTCAAGAACACTCCATAAAACCTAAGATCTTGATTCCAAATCACTAAACTAGCCTATAAATGAAGCTTTCAATCAAAATATATGATTTAATTCAAAGCCTTTTGAATATATTTGAGCATAATAACCTTGCACCAAAATAGCTTAGAAATGATGTCCATGGTCTCTCTATTTATATATTTTTGAGATTGGTCAGGGTCAACTATGATCAACCATCTTAAGATTGAGATGCATGGCCATGAATAATCCTAATATTTGGAATTAAATACATAATTATCTTCCTAATGACCTTGGAATAAGGGGCATTGAATAGGCATGGGAGGAATTAACTAGGCATGGGTGACCCATAATCTTGATAATTATGGCATTTATGGCCTGGAGGATGTCTTCCCAAGAAATGATGTCACCTGATGATGTAGATAATAAGAATAAATTTTCAAAATGAAATATTCAACAAATGTCATGGAAAATCCACTTAAGTCTCTTGATTTGGATTAATTAGACTTAAATATGGTTAATCAACATTTGTGCAATTATTTCAAAATTGGCCCTTCAATTAATTAAAATGGTCAAAAAGTCATATTACTAAGTTGTAATTTGATTGGATAAGAACTAGAAGGTGACATTAGATGCACTTGAACCATATTTCCATTTAGGATATTTCCAATAGTAAATAACAAAGGTACATGTTATGTGTACCAATGAATTTAGAAGAAAAGAGTGATCCAAAGCACAAAAAGTGCAAAATCATCATTTTTAATCAAAATGAATTGACCAAAGTTAGCTAGAACATAAATTGCATTGCCTTATTTAGGGATACTTTGACCTAAATTGGCACTTATAAATGACAAGTTTGAACCATTTAGCACATTTTATGGATTTTGACCTAAAATGTGCATTTGAGTGCAATTCGAGTAAGATTGACAATTTCAACACAAATGGTGTTAGGAATTGGATGTCTACATTTTTCTCCTTATTTGAGAAAGTGTAGTGAGACATTCAGGTGAAGCAACATGTATTTTCAAAGAAAAGAGTTGTCAAGAATAAATTAGAACAAACCCATGATGCCCCCTCAAGAGGACATACTAGGATGAAAGATAAGGATTGACTCTCGAAAAGAGAGAGAAAGTGAGAGATTAACCCATGAAATAGATCACAACCGGATGAGATAATGATTTCACACATGATTACCATCAATGATCAAAATATAATTAGAGGTATAATAAGCCCCAGAGATAGGGGAAATGGGAAAGATACAATCCATAAATGTAAGGGACACACTGTAAACGTACCCAATTTGAGAGTACAAGCTACATGCTTATGGCATTGATCAATCTTGAGATAAGTTACACACTAAAATATTTCCATTATGGGACTTTAAAGTGGAGAGTTTAGAACTAGAGGAAAAGGGAGAATGTTCTATACTTTAGGAAGGGAAGCACCACTAGAATGGGGTCTCTAAAGAGAAGATATAAGAAGTACTCTAGTAGAGCAGATTTGATTATGATAAAATAGTTGTGCCCCAGTAGGGTGAATATTGATCATTGATAAAGAATAAAGAATGATTTTCCCCCTATATAGATCTGATTTGATTTAGACATGGGTCAGATGCTTGTGCCCCAACATGGGCAATTGGTAAGCAAAAAATCTCAAATATATAACTGAAAAGATAGGTTAAAGCAAGTGGGTGCATAAACGTACATGCGATGATGTAATGGCTTACAAAGCCATATAAAACCAAGAATATGAGAATGCACAAAGTGATGAGAGAGATGAAATTAATAATGGAGATAGTTGAAGCTGACCTCAATATAAATTGAGTGCTACCTACATAGTTCCATGGACTCATGTTCTAACATGAAACTTCAGGCTAATATAGTTCACCCAAGTTTGGGAGAGAATGGAATGAGGAATGATGAAAAATGACCAAGAATTAATTAGACTTAAAATGTATGCAAATATATGCATATCTAAGCATAGAGACTTGAAGTACTAAAATGCATACTATGTAGAAGCTTAATTCCATATCATGAGCTTAGGTTTTCCAAAGTGTTCTTGAGAATCATTCATTAGAGTTGATGTTGACATTAAGACCTGAGCACAAAGTGCTTGCTATAGCAAAATAAATTAGGAATCATAAGTATGAATAAATTAGAATGACATAAGATTCCAATTACATTAATCTAATTCAAATGTGAATACCTATAACTAAGGATAATGGTAAAACAATGACCAAACTAGAGTTACAATTATTTACATTTAAACAAAAAAGCAAAAACAAAGAAATAGATAAACATAAATGAACCTAACTTGAAATCAAGATATGATCTATCAAGACTTAATGTAGGAATAAAAATTGTAGAAAATAAAGTCAAGAACAACGTGATAACATAAGATCAAGATATGAATAATCAATATCTATGTGGACCATCAAGGCATTCTTGAACTCAAAAGAAAAATAAAATCAAATAGAAAAACAAGACACCAACAATATTCAAAAAAAAAAATGGTCCAAGAACAATGTAATAACGTAGGATCAAGATATAAACAATCAAGATCCATATGAATCATCAAGATGTTCTAAAACAAAAAGAGAAAAGCAAAATCAAACAAAAAAATCAAGGAAACACAAGACCAAGAATGGAGATAAGAAGTAAAAAAGAGAAAAGGAGAAAAAATTAAAGGAGAGGTGTGAAAGCACAATAAAACACCAAGAAAACTCAAATAAACACACACAAACAAAAACCAAGATAGTTTATTTTAAAGACAAATGTTCATGCATGTGTGGTAGAGGCATTACTTTCCACCATATCATAACAAATAACAATGACAATTTTTACCTAATTAAAGAGGAACAATGATAGGATAAATTGGGGAAGAGAAGAAAAGGAAGGGGTTGGTCAAGTTGACTCCAGATGTATAAGACAAGTGGACGTTACCTACATAGTTCCATAGATGCATGTTCCAAAATGAACTTCAGGCCAAATGTAGTTCTCCTAGGAAATAGGATAGAAAAAAATGATGATCAAACCAACATGATTTAGAGAAGAAAATGGAAGATACGACAAACAAATGATAATGGTCTAGAAAATAAGAAGTTAATGAGAAAAGAAAGAATGATCTTGAAAAATGGCAAGTGCATAGGACAAGATGAAATGAATTGGTGTTTTTGTGCTTTCAAAATGGCAAGAGCATTCAAACTTAATAGTTGCTCATAAAATGGTGAGAGTGTGGGATGATGTAATAGGAATGTAAAAATGTACAAAAGCATAAGACAATGTTTTTATTCTTTTTTGGATCATGTTCTATTGTTTTTGGTATTTTTAAAGTATTTCTAATGTTTTTGGTGTTTTTGGGATAAAATATGCATAAGGTGGGACCATCTAATCGAGGAGATGCACATCCTAAGAGTAGAGGTTCCAATAAGATAGCTAAGCTGGTTGTAATGGTCCATGCTCTCAAATCAATGAGAGTGAGGTTATTGATAAAAAAAGAAAGAGTAGAAAATACTTGTACTAAGAAGATGTAGTTGTTCACCTATCTAAAGCTACACAAGATTGTCCTAGTTGAATTGCTTTTGTATAACTACTACTGAAGATGTTCATGAGATATAATCAAGATCATAATTATTTAAGGGACAAAAAGTGTTCAATATTATAACATGCCTTAGACATAATGAATAATATTATTCTCAAAGAGAGAAATCCAAAATGGGATGAAGAATGTGTTTAGAGTGCCAAGGGTTCAAATCCTTTACTGTCAAGAATCATGAAAAGTGGACCAGGGTAGTATACAATGTGTTCAAGGTAAGATAAAAGGGTGGGATAAAATTATGATATCAAAACTTGCCCCTAAGTCAAGGGTCTTATAGATAATTATTCAAATTTGTTCATGCATAGAACCTCTTAAGGTGTACGATGTTCATGAGCTCTAAAATTTCTTCACCATTAGGTTTAGCCAGTTGATATGCTCCTAATCCATAGTTCACTATGACAATATATGGTCCTGACCAATTAGGTTGAAACTTGCCTTTCTTTTTGGGTACAACATTCGTGTTCTTTTAATTCTTTTTCAAAACTAAGTCACCAATCTCAAATTCTTGAGGGAGAATGCATTTTTTGTAGCTTCTCCACAATCTATTCTGATAGGCCTACAAGTTTTCTAGGGTATCCAAATGCTTACCATTAAGAAGTTCTAGTTCTTTCAGCTGTGAGGCTCTATAGTCTTCATCATCTTCAATATGCTCTTGTGATATTCTTAATGATGGGTTCTTAATCTCGATCAAGATGATAACTTCAGTGCCAAAAACAAGAGAGTATAGAGTAGCTCCAGTTGGGGTGTGATGATTGGTTCTATAAGCACAGAGGGTAGGAAAAAGTTGTAAGTGCTAATTACATCTGGCATCATTGAAAATATTTTTTTAAGATGGCTAGAATGGTTTTATTTGATGCCTCAACTTGTTCATTGCCTTTTAGGTTATATGGAGTGGATTTCTTGTGCTTGATCTTGAATTTTTTACAAAGAGATTTCACATCTTGATTTACAAAAGATCCACCATTATCAAATATAATATGGGTTAGGATGCCATATCGATAGATGATATGGTAATGAATGAATTTGGCTATTTGTTTCCCAGTAACATAAGTGAGATGAATGGCCTCAATCCACTTGGTAAATTACTCAGTAGTAGTCAAAATGTGCTTATGTCCATGTGAAGATGTTGGGTTAATTTTCCCAATGAGATCAAGACCCCGTGTTGAGAATGGCCATGGTGTTGTAATCAACTGCAATGGTAAGAAAGGTGCATGTATCAAGTTGTCATGCTGATAATAAGGAATACACTTATTTACATAATTACAAGCATCTATCTCCATTTTGGGCCAATAATAGCCTATTCTAAGAAGTTTCTTTTCTAGGACTACACCATTGGTATGGGCCCCACCCCACACATTCCTTTATAAACCTACTTTAGTGCCAGATTGGATTCTCCTAAAGATAAACAATGAAGAAGCATCCCATCATAGATTTTACAATAAATCATGTTCTTAAGGAAGATATAACATGTTAAGCAATGAAATAATAGTTTTTGTTGGTTTTTAGAAAGATTGGTGGGAAATACATGCTATGGAAATAGTTATAAAAATCTTGGTACCATGGTAACTTAGGTGAGGGATTAGAATTAACAATGGTGCATATCCTCTCTGAATCAGATAGAATATGTGTCAACTAAAGAAGATTTGCAATCAAGAACTAATACTTTTTAGCACTATCATGCATTTAAATCATGGAACCAATTGTTTCCATGGCATCAACAGATCTATTGTTGATTCACATAACTTGCTCAAACTACAAATATTTAAAATGTGTCTTAAGGTTATCAATAATTTTCTTGTAAGGAACAAGCTTATCATCTCTTATTTTTTATTGATCAATTGTCTAATTTATGATTAGCTATGAATCTCCATATACCTTTAAGCTTTGAATATCCTATTGTATGGTAAGAAGGAGCCCTACAACCAATGCCTCATATTTGGCCATATTGTTTGTACACTAAAATTGTATTTGGAATGCTTTAGGGATCAAATCCCCCTATGGTGTGATAAAAAATATGCCAGCTATAGACCATCAGGATGTGAAGGATCCATAAAAATAAATTTTCCACTATTTAGGTTCTTGTGATGCTTGTTTTGTCATCATGATAAAATCATCTTTAAGGTCAAAGTTGAGAGGTTGACTGGCCGTACGAGGAGCTTCTGCAAGTTGGTCTATAAGAATTTATCCTTTAATGGCATTCTAATTCTAGTACTCAATATAAAACTCACTAAGGAGAATAATCCACTTATCTATACATCCTTAAAGAGCTATTTTAGATAAGAGGAACTTGAGAGGATCTACCTTGGTGATAACAATAGTTTTGTTATTTAGCATATAAGGTCACAATTTTTTTACAAGTGAACAACATAGCCAAACATGCCTTCTCAATAGGCATATAATTATGTTTATAGGCTACCAATGTGTGGCTTAAATAATGGACCACATGTTCCCTACCATGATCATCATGCTAATCCAAAAGTTCCCCCAGTGCATGCTCTGTGGCTAATATATAAAGAAGTAGTGGCTTTCCTTGTGTCAGAGGTCATAAAATTGGTGGATTGGCCAAGTATGTTTTAAGATTTGAAAATGTTACCCCTTTCTTTAAGAGGTGGGTAAATAGGTGGCACTTATCTACCAATTGATAAATGAACCTACATATGGACTAGATTTTTCCTTGTAGACCTCACAATTATTTAAGATTGTTTGGTGGAGGCATTTCTATAATAGCATTAACCTTTACAAGGTTGACTTCAATCCCTCATTTTGATACAATGAACCCTATAATTTTTCTTGATGTGACTCCAAAGACACATTTCTTAGGATTCAAGTTATATTTATATGCATAAAGCCTCTCAAATATTCTTCATAGAATGTCAGGGTGTCTAGCTCTTATTATTGATTTTGCTAGTATATCATCAACATAGCCCTTGACAATGCCATGCATCATGTCATGGAATATGATAGTCATTACATGCTAATATGTGGCTCTAGAATTTTTCAAACTACATGTCATGACTTGGTAATAGAATGTCCCCCATAGAGTGGTGAATGTAGTCTTATGCTAATCTTCAAGGGTTATCTTGATCTGATTGTAATGGAAAAATCCATCCAATAAGGATAGCATCTCATACCCAGTAGTTAAGTCAACAATTGTGTCGATGTTTGGTAGAGAAAAATCTTCTTTAGGGAATGCTTTATTGATATCACAAAAATTAGTACAAGCCTGTATGCCTGGGGTCTTTTTACTTACTAGCACTATGTTAGAAATCAATTTAGAGTAGTCCATTGGTCTAATAAAATTGGCTCATAAAAACTATTCTAACTCATGCTTAACTAAAAATGTGATGCATAGATGCATCTTTCTGAGCTTTTTCTTGACTAGTTTAGCATCAAGTGAACAACAAGATGATGCACAACTAAATATAGATCCAGGCCTAGCATGTCAAAATATGCCCATGAAAAGATGTCTATATAATCCTTAAGAATGGATATAATATGTTCACATTCCGCTTCAATAAGGGAATCTCCAAGATAAATAATTTTGGGATCCTCATGGGTCCCCAAATTCACTTCTATTATGCCCTCTATAAGGAGTGTGGATCCATCCTCTAGAATTATAGGCAATGTATGGTCATGATCATATTTTTCTACTCTATCTTTTTGTTGTTCCTCCCAAAGATCTAGATAATATGAAGAATTAGAATCTACCTTCCTAGGTAAAGTCCAATTATAAAAAACTTATGGAAACTCAAGAGCAAGACGCTCAAATATTTGATGTTGTTATGAAGAGATGCTTGTACTGGCTATGGAACTTGGGCTAGATGGGCCTTCTATGTTATGAGAAGATGATCAAACTTTCCCACTTGGGAGTGCCTAAAATAGGCTTTCACTTAAAGGCTTTACTTTTTCCCTGATTGACAAGTGCCTCAAAGAGGTTTTCACCTAAAGATATCAATGTTTATTCTTTATTATGACCAAGAAATTTTGCCTACTCTCCAAAGTAGGTAGAGGAATTCAATGAAAAATCAAACCCCTGCTTATGATCACCAATTGGGAATGCATCTCATAATCCCATGTATTCTACAATTGATTCTTCATTGTGAAACTCATCGAGGCATATGACCAAATTTTGTTGATCCCAATCTATGAGATTGATGTGGCAAAGGCATAGGTTACAATGAGGGTTTGCTTTAGGATAGGAAGTGTCAATGGCAAAGATATAATGTCCTACTTTAGGAAGGGAAGCACCACTGAGGATGGATTTTTACTTTAATGTTTAATGTATGATGTCCTACTTTAAGAAGGGAAGCACCACTAGGATGGTTTTTTGCTTTAGGATGGGAAGCTCCAATAGGTGTTAGGGTCAATATAGAATTCAAATTAAAAAAAATTGATTCAACAAGCTCATCAAAAAGGCTATAATGGGATGTTGTGTCACTGCTAGGAGTCTCTTTACTAGTCACTTTAGAAGAGTGACTATCAAATGTCATGAGGTCATCCTCTAGTGGTTTGAATCTAAGACCATGAGTCTAACTGACAACTCTAATTGATAAGAGCTCTAAAATTCCTCATGCCCATGGGCCAAGACCTTTCCTTTTTTAATCAAGATGATCTATTATCCTATTAGGGATAGGATATTTTGAACTCTAAAAAAAATTCACAAGGCTACCAGAATATAACCAATTTCCCTCAGTAAAAGCCTCTTAATCTTTCTTTGGTGCAATTGTAGGTACAAAAACCATAGGAGATTTTGGTTGCTTCTTCTTTGGTTGCCAAATTTGATCAGGTTTATTAGGAGACTAGGAATTTTTAGGCTTACCAAATATTTTAGGATATTTTGGTAATTTTGCAATATGGAGGACATCCTTTAGATGGTGCATGGAAATGCTTGCATCTTTAATAATAACCTTTTTGGCTAAAGCTATAGGAAATGGATCAGTCAAATTGGAAGCTAGATCACTAGGGTCTATATAAATAGATGGAGATGGATGAGAAATGATGGCTTTGTTCTTCTTTGTAAATAATTTTTAACCTAAGAAATAGTTATAATTATGAAACTCTACTTCTAGATGTTTATAGTACTAGTAAGGCTACTAATCAGCAAGAATAGTAACCTCGATCCCATCATGGGGAAAATTAAGGCATTGATGAAGAGTAGATGGAACTACCTCTACTGCATGGATCCAAAGATAGCCAAGAAGTATGTTATAATGAAGCTCAATATCCATAATATGAAATAATGTGTGATGATAAATAGACCCAACCATGACTAGCAACCAAATTATACTGGATGACTCCCTCTTAGCATTATTTTAAGCCTTGATTGTAATAGTTTCTAGCTAAATGTCTATATCCATGTAACCCAATCATCATACCAATTTAAGAGTTATGATGTTTAACCTTGAACCATTATCTATAAGAACCCACTTGATCTTGTGATCCAAAATGATTATCTCAATGTATAGTGGGTTAATGTGGTTTGGGCCAAGGGTGGACATGTCCTTTTGATCATAATGTATGCCAAAATGAAGACAAATGTCTGACTAGGTTTTGAAACTAATCAAGTTTTATATCATTAGGCACAATAGACTCTTGTAAAAGTTTGTTGAAGATGGTTCTATGGACATCAGATGTCTACAAGATTTTTAATATGTAAATTTGTGTAGGGTTTTTATCTAATTGATCCATTAGATTATAAGGCCTTTGAATTGTGGATTGAATTGGTGTAGTCTTTGTTGGGATAGTGTTCAGCTTTGGAACTATTAGCACAATGTTCTCATTAGGTTTATGGAAAGAAGTGGGTGAAGGGATCTAAATGGTAACTCATGGGCATATAGTTATAACTACATAACCTAGATATGGCAAGGATTCATTATAATTATAAGAGTGAGGCAAAGGGCCTTCGATGGTGACTCATGGGTGACTAACTATATTACTATAATTTTGGGTCTGTGAGGAGACTTTATAATTAGAAGGATGATACTATTATTTAGGATTAGTAACCTGTGCAAATAGAGTAGCAACATGATGATGAAAACTTGACATGGTATTATTAGGGGGAGAGGGTGTTGACCCTATAATGATGGGTCTCATGTTGCAAGGAACATGAGATTGGTCATGTGGCTTCATAGTAATAGTGGTAATGTGGGTTGCAAAAATATGTCCCATAGTGTTATTATAGTCATAAGGTACATTATTATAAGCCATATTATTAGTGTGGGAATTATGATCTTGATTATTATTATTACGATTCTGACCTTGTTGTTGGTTCTAATTATGCCTTTGTCCTTGATTATTTTGACTATTTCTTAGTGGTGGTGGATCTGTCGAGGAAAGGGGTCTTTGTAGATTCCCATATCCTGATTTATGTCCTGATTAGGGGCTAACTTAATTTCTAGCTCACCATTTTCAATAAAGTCTTTAATAATATGTCATAATTGAACACAATGATATGCACCTAACCAAAAACATGATGAAATTTACATTACTCATTCTCTTTGTACTAGTCTATTTTTGGTTGTTCTTGAGGAAATGGCCTTGATACTGGCCATATAATTAAATTATCTATAATGAGATTTTGTAACACTATTTCAATTGATTCTCCTAACTTGCTAAAGACTCTAAAATTTTTATTAAATGTCATTCGTAGAGGTTGTTTCTACAAAGTAGGTAGTGGATTGGGGGGAGTTAATTATACATTTGAAGGAGGCATAACCTGTACCATTTGTACATGTCTTGTTTCTATCACCCCAATTCCAACCATGTTCTTATCTTTGATAAATCCCTTAGGCTTATCTTTCATAACTATTTTAGCTTGTGCTTTAGTTTGATTAGATACTTGACCTTGTGAAAAAATCTTAACAAGGCCTCTAGCAAT
This sequence comes from Torreya grandis, assembly GCA_037957365.1. Taxonomy (NCBI): domain Eukaryota; kingdom Viridiplantae; phylum Streptophyta; class Pinopsida; order Cupressales; family Taxaceae; genus Torreya; species Torreya grandis. The sequence continues at coordinate 184,635 of JARHVA010009433.1, read as the reverse complement.
AAGATCCTTCTCAATCTGCACTCCTATATAAATAATTTATTCAAATGAGTTAGCACAAGTTAACCATAGATTATGCACAAATTTTGGATGCAAATTCTATGCAAAGATATCAACTAACTATGTGTCTGGTAAATTGTGTTGAAAGTGGCCTGCCAATGCTCTCCACCTTTGCAGATATGCAATGAAACTTTCACCATCATGTTGCTTGGCTTTGCATAAGTCAACAATGGTAAATACATGTTCTATGTTTTATGAGAAATAGTTGACAAACTTTTTTGATAAATCATTCCAATTTATAACTGATCCCTTGGGTAGTTTAAGTATCCAATCAAGAGTTTGTCATGTTAAACTTCACAAAAATAGTCATAGTAAGTACTCACTACTATAAGCAACCTATTGACATAAGATGAAGAATATGTGTATGTGTTCACATGGATCTCTTTTCCCTTTGTACTTTTCAAACTTGGGTTTCTCAAAATGAGGTGGAAAGGGGTTTTGGAGAAGAGATAAGTCAAATGGATATGGGCATATCTCATCAAATTTGTACTTTTTGACTCTATTATTCATCTCTTATCCTTGGACAATTTCCTTCATAGAATTCCATTCTTGCATGTTTGGTGTATTTATGGATTGGATAAGATGTTTTTGGGGTGGAATGTGCCCCTAATGTTGCTACTATTGGGGTGGAATGTGCCCCTAGTTTTGTTATTATTAGGGTGGAATGTGCTCCTGGTTTTGTTGTTGTTAGGGTGGAATGTGCCCCTAGTTTTTTTATTGTTGGGGTGGAATGTGCCCCTAGTTTTGTTGCTTTTAGGGTGGAATATGCCCCTAGTTTTGTGTGAATATATAAGGAGTGTATACCTTTTGATATATGCCTTGGTTCTGATTTACCCCTTGAGTTGAGAATGTAGGCCATTAATTCTTTGATTGGAAAACATTCCTTGAATTTGACTATTTCTTACTTTGTTGAGTTTGGAAATTTCTATGTTTATTTACGAATATTAGGGTTGGTTGAAAAGAACTAACCAAATTATCTTGAGGGATTTCCTCGATTCAGAATGAATGTTTAGGTTTTTGAGTTTTTAAAGTAACAAGAGGTTCTTGATGATTAAAAAACATATGTTTCATGTCAAATGGAACATATTGTATGGTCTCTTGTGATTTGAACTATTCATTTAGATTACCTTGATCCACTATAGTAATGTTCTCATCCAATACTTGTTGCTTACTTTCATCCACATTTCCTTTTTCTTTCAAAGCATTATTGTGAATTGAAGTAGAAACTAGAGAGTCAATTAACTTTATGACAAGTTGATCTACATATAGTTGACTTATTATTTTGATCTTAGCTATAAGATCCAAATTTGTGGGTTTTGACTCTATTTATATTTCCTTTCCTTTGTTATAGGAATAAGGTATGTATATTTGTGCAAAATCTTGTTCTTGTCATCATTGTTCTTCTTCTCTAACTAAGGTATGCAATTGTTCTATAAGAAAGTCAAAAGGTAGTCTAGCACCTAATTCTATAAATCTAAGAAGGGCTTCATCTTGATCTTCTTGGGGTTGATAGTCATTGTAATCATCTTCAAATCCTACTATTGTGGGGATATCATCAAAAATAATGAAGTTATCTTGACCATCGTAAAATTTCTCATCTTCATAACTAAGAGGCCCCACTATGAGTTAACCTTTGAGCCATGTGTCAAGAGAGATGCTCTATTTGTTTAACTAACTTTGGACCAATGTTTGGTAACCAATCAAAGTATGATTTGGCTCTCTCTTTTAAAACAAATAACCAAGGTATATATGAGACTATAAGGGAGGGTGGTTTGGAACCATGCATAATTTAAAATATTTGGTTCACAAGTTTACACAACCTTTGGTAAATTTAAAATCATATAGATCAGAAGAGAGTGAGGTAACTCAAATACCCAAGGTGAAAACTAGTACACCAAAGCCTAGATCTTTTTGATACACCCACACTATAAAAGCTAGCTTTAACTTTGACAAGTTGACCCTAGAATTTTAGAGGAAATCTCTCTAGATTATGAAGATGATAAAATGAACTAAGTAACTCAAGATTTTAAAACATGCACGAATCACTAAGTATAAAGTTAGAACCAAATAGGCAGCACAACTTCACCACATAATTCTAGTAAGATAAAAATATGTTCTAGGACCCAAAGCATGAGCAATACGTAAGATGACTTGAGTCCACCAAGATGATAATGTGATTTTGATTCTTAATAAATAACCTTCAATCTAAATGGAAAATTGAACCCAAGTTAAAATAAGCTTAGTGCACAAATGGAAAACCCACTTTGACACAACAACCCTTATAACTATGAAAGGTTCAATTTTGAATGTGGATTATAAATTAAGGATTTAAACATATTTGGTAAAAGTTATAGACTCAATTGGGTAGCATGACTATGCCAAAGTGGATGACATGACACAAAGCTTTTGATAATAATTTGAACAAGGGAAAGGTGAATTTTCCATTTGGATAGCATAACGCCTCCCTTGATAAAAAAAATAGAGGACAATGTATTTTGGTTAAGTTCATTGATTTAACAAGTAGTTTTAGACACAAATCAAGACTGAGTAAGCTAATGACAAAAATCAAACATCTTAAGACTAAACTGACAAGGTATGGCAAAGTGGGGTCAAATAAACTAACAAGTTTGTAACATTCTAGGGGAATCGATTACACAATGAATTTCATATCAAATGATGCAAAAGACAAGCTCAAAAATTAGGTGACCATAGCATTGGCTAGTTATAAAAAGGTCTAGTCTTTTTTACAAACACTACATCATATTGTTTGCTCAGTGTAATGTGATATCCAAATGCAAATACATCATGTGTGCAACTCAAAAGGAGTAAGTGAAGTCACTACCGAGAGGTGAAACCCTGGGTCAAAGTTTCCCTAAAGAACTCATCAGAGGTAATAGCATCCCCCTCACAAGCCAAGTTTTCATGAAAATAAAGAAATCAAAAAAAAGAGAAAGACTCTAAGGTCATTTTCAAGATCACCCAAACTTTGGCAAGTTTTTGGGGAGTGCTTTAGGCGACATTCTTTCTAATCCTTAGACTAAGCTATTTGAAATAGGAATGGCACTTTTGATTACAAGGGTTCCCTAAAGGGGAAAAATAAAAGAGCATACACACAACATTCCTCTTTTTCCCAAACAAAATCTAAGTAAACAACTATTGAAAACAAAAATTGACAAGTGTTTTCAACTTTTAAACCCAAATAAAATATTTGGTGATGTTCATTTGACCCCTTGATCTTAGTTGTAAACTTTCAAAATGTTCACCAAAACATCTAAATTCTTTTGTTAAACACCAAAGCAAAGTTCCTAATTTATTTTTAAGCATGCAAGAGGTGATTTAAACATGTTTTTATCAAATCAAAAGCTTGGTCCTACAACAAAAATGTCAGCGTGTCTCTTAGCTTGGAAGCTCTTTTGAGTTTGAAACAACAAACTTTGGAAAAGTAGCTCTTAGGTCTATGTTTTTAGAAAAAACAAAGTTATCAATGTCGGTTATGGCTAACTAAGATCTAACCAATGTTGGTTCTGCTAACTGACATTGGTTAAGCCAAGTAACCGATGTCAGTATTTCCTGTCGATGTCATTTATTGTGTGAAATTGTGGTAACAAAAAATGGCAAAAAAAGTTAAAAAATCAATTTGCAAGAGTTTTAAAGGTCCAAATTTATATTTTAGAGTTACAAAAGGATATCCTTCAGGTGTGATATGTGTCTAGTCCCATTGGGTGTGCCAAGATGTAGATAATATTACAAAGCAAGTTAATCAAGCATTAGTCCATAAATAATGAAACATGCATAAATAACTAACTAACCAAGCCTATCTATTCCTATGGGAATTACAAAAGATATAAAGAAACAAATGAAAGAAAGAAACATCATATTACCTTCCCAAATGGATTCACCATACCAATGTAGCTCAAAAACATGTTTGCCCTTGATCAAGCATCCTTGTCTTTATCAACAATGGTGGTGAGCTTCTACAATGCCTAAAGAACACTCCATAAAACCTAACCTCTAGATTCCAAATCACTAAACTATCTTATCAATGAAGCTTGCAATCAAAATATATGATCTAATGCAAAGCCTTTTGAATATTTTTTAGCATAATAACCTTGCACTAAAATAGCTTAGAAATGATGTTCATGGCCTCTCTATTTATAGATTTTTGAGATTGGTCAGGATCAACTATGACCGTCCATCTTAAGATTGAGATGTGTGGGCATGGATAATCCTAATATTTGGAATTAAATCCATAATTATCTTCATCATGACCTTGGAATAAGGGGCATTGAAGAGGCATGGGAGGCATTAACTAGGCATGGGTGACCCATAATCCTGATATTTGTGGCATTTATGGCCTAGGGATGTCTTTCCAAGAAATGAGGTCCCCTGATAATATAGATAATAAGAATTAATTTTTAGAAATAAATATTCAACAACTCTCATGTAAAATTCACTTAAGCTCTTGATTTATATTAATTATCCTTAAACAAGGTTAATCAACCTTTGTGCAATTATTCTAAAATTGGACCTCAATTAATCAAAATGGTCAAAAAGTCATATTACTAAGTTGTAATTTGACTCGAGAAGAATTACAAGATGATGTTAGATACTCTGAAACCATATTTCCATTTAGGATGTTTCCAAAACAAAAGAACAAAGGTACGTGGCCTATACCAATGAATTTAGGAGAAAAGAGTGATCCAAAGCACATAAGGCAAAATTGTCATTTTTACTCGAAATGAATTGATAAAAGTTAGCTATCCCATAAATTACATTGCCCTATTTAGGGATACTTTGACCTAAATTGGCACTTGTAAATGATAAGTTTGAACCATTTAGCATATTTTATGGATTTTGATCTAAAATGTGCATTTGAGTGTAATTCAAGTAAGATTGACAATTTCAACACAAATGGTGTTAGTAATTAGATGTCTACAGTCATTAGATATTTGATCTGATTAAATGCTCACCATAGATCTATGATACTACAAATTTGGCTATAGTAACTTAGTAAACTAAACTTTGTTTGGAAGGCCAAATTTGCATATTAATAACTTTTTCTATGCTCAACCTCATGACTTGAAATTTAAACCACATGATCACCTTTCATAAGTGAATCTATCCATGTATCATACTTATAAAACCTTCACACATGTGAAATATGATGTGACCAAACTACTTACTCAGCCTTATTTACCAAGATGAGTACTTGAACCTAGACCTTCATATGACTATTCCAATGAATTCCATTCACTTCCATAAGCATTACAAGCAGTAATATCACCTCATAGTATCTCTAAAACATGTCTACACTATCAATATCATCCATAAATTGCTTCACTAATCAAACACTAAAGAAACATGTAGGAACATTGAAACATATTGAATGATCAAAAATGTGGTTTTGATAATGGTTTCAAGTTAGAGTTTCAGTGGTGGCACACTGTAGAGCTCTTTGAGAGCTTTTTGATGCATTTTTTGAAATGTAAATCTAAGTTCGGGAGCTCCTATTATGTCCATTTGAATATTGGTCAAAAAATATCACTTGCGACATTTTGCACATGATTTGAGGACATTTCAACATTTGGACCTATCAGAGGTTAACACTTGGCAAAATGTAAGTTTTGCAAAAAAATTGGTTTGATGGCATGTCACATCATCAACATGCCATGTGGCAGTGTGAGATAAGCTCTTTGACCAAGCAAGGTGGCGAGCAAGGTGGCAAATCCAAGGGATAATGGTTTGTATGAGAGACCAAGTCTAATGTGCATGCCCAGCTAGGTGCCTTAAGCCCATGAAAAGAGGTGTTGACACATTCAATGAGGCATATAAGCATCTTAAAGAGTGCAAATACCCTCCAAATAGCCCATGTGGGACAAATGCGCCTAAGAAGAAGTCAAAGCATGCCAAAAGAGGAGGAGAAGATTTCAAATGCATGCCTAGGTGCCTAGAAAGGTGGGAGGCAGTTTTGAACTCCTGACCTACCGCCTAAAATTTTAATGCCTTGACCACTTCAGCCATGGAGGTTTAAGTGTTATAAAAGGGACTAATTTCTATTTGAAAACATAACTTTTTAGACTGTGTTTTTTATTTTAAGAGGCTGAGACTTTGTAAAAGCTTTGGGAAAGCTTATGTAATGAATTTTTATCTATTTTCTGGCCAAAATTCATAGTATTAATACTATTTTTATCCAATTTGCATATTAGAGGAGTATATTTAAGCCTATTTTGGAGATTTTTAGGACTTTAAAAGCAACTTTGTAGGTGTGAAGACTCATAAAATTTGAAGGTGCCAGGTTTGATTTCAGTCATGATGAAGGTGAATTTTTGCATAGAGATATCAACTTGCAGGAAAGTTTTTTATTATTTCTAGGTGTTTGAAGTGCCCTTAATAGAAATGGTCCACTCCTTTGGAGAACTCAGAGACGTAGGCATCAATTATTGAGCCAAACTCCATTATCACATTTCATGTTTTGGTAATTGTCATTTGATGCATGTTTTATTTCATTTTGCTGATTTGGTATTAATTAGTAAATAAAATCATGCAAGTAATTCAAATTTTGACAAGTATAACACAACGTTATTAAAAACTGATTTAATTGGTAATTGGAAGTAATCAGTCTTTTGACAACTCCATTCCATCTCAACAACTGAGAATATCTTATGCCAAATATTTTGCAAGTTCTTTTGAGTGTTTCGAGAATTTGTTAAGTTTGAGAAAATTTAGTATTCGTACTTAAAACTTCACTTTGATTTTATTAGTGTAGTTTACAAAACAAGTTGGTATCAGAGTAGTTAGAAAGTTAGGTTAGCTTCTGATTGAGTTTTGATAGTTTCTTTCAGTTATTGGTTTGTAGATTGATTATTATTGCAGTGTGCAGTTGTGAAATCGATTGTTTGCAGGAAACCATGGGCAAGTTATCATAAATTGAGGTCATCAATGATGAAAATGCAATCTTGAGATGCCAAAAATTTACACTTGAATTACAAGTGGCAAAGTTAAAATTAGAGCTTGAATCCAAGGATGAGCTCTGGATTAGATTGCAATGTAGTGAGTGTGAAATGGTAAAGCCTTCAACATCAGATGCATAAACTATGACTGAGTGCACTGTAAGTTTTTCACCACAGCAATCTTCATCTTCTTCTACCATTTCAGATTTAGATTCTAGTAATATTTTTTTTGGTGATTTTGAAAGATACACTAAGGGCATAGGATCTAAATTGTTGTTTAAAATGGGTTATATTGGAGGAGGACTTGGTAGAGATAGCCAAGGTATATCTAACCCAATTCAGGTTGAGCATAGATCTCTTCATGTAGGTTTGGGTTATACTAGTGTGCAGGTGGATGATGGAGAAGTTTCTTCCATGGATAAAGGAAGACAAGCATCTAATAGCAAAGGATTGAGGCCACTAGTAGAGCATGTGCAGTGTAAGAGGACACGTAGCTGAGGTAATGAGATACCACCTCCTAGTTCTTACACTAGAGTTAGCACTAAATCTTCTGATCCACTTTTTATGTTTAATAAATTTGGATTTAACATTCAGAAGATAATGCAATTATTTCCATGCACTTTTTTTGGGATGCATAACCACAATGTTGCATTTTGTTGGAAGAGACATGCTTTGCTTAAGCATATTCTAGGTTTTACGAACCATTCTCATCATGGCAAAGCAAGAAGAGGTAAAAGGGAGACCTCACCTAAAAAGATTGTTTGCACTCATTTCCATATGAGTGGACATAAGATTGATATATGTTTTAAGCTTCATGCATCTTCACATTCAAGCAATGTTAGAACTAAGATGATTTATCAACCTATTAATAAGGTCAATGAAGTTAAATCAATCCATAATGATGTTAAGGAATCCACTAAGACAATCAATTTCACTAGGAAGAAAGAAATGGTTAAGTGGATTATCACTACATTCTTTTTGCAAAGCATGGTTAAGAATTCATCTAAGGGAATGAACAAGCTTTGATAGATGTAGATTAGAGTTGGTGGGAACACTTCAAGACAGGTTTACCATATGAAGTTTTTCAATTCTCACTTTTTGATAACTCTAAAGATTTTGAATCTCTTATTTATGCTATGTGAGTTGTCTAGAGGACTTGAACTCATTTTATCAGTTGGAGATAATAGTAGAATGCATGTTGTAGGTTGATTTAATTCCTTACAACACTTATTAGACTACTATTTTGAATGTATCTATTTTTGCACATGAATGTATAGATGTATTGAAAGACCCTTTGGGCATGTTTAGATGTTAGGCAGCATACACTTATGGTTGTTTGCATTTACTTAGCATATAATTCCCATAATAGGGAATTATATTGCAACATGTCCACAATATTTATTGTATGTTTTTAGCATTATAAACTTGTCTTGAAGTTACATTGGGAGTTGTTTCAATTTTTGGTAATTCACTACTTTACAAGATGTGACATTTGGGAAGGCAGTTTTGGTATGTTGTAATCACTTTGGCAGTTGCAGATTCACTTCTTCATGCCTTTAGATTAGGCATTTTTGTATTTTGATTGTGAATCATTTTAATTCAATTGTTTATACCTCTTACTATGATTGGGTTCTGTTTTCATGGATGCAATAGACCAATTTGTAGTTTCAGGGGATATTGGACTTTTGGAGACCAAAAGCCCTCCATTAGGGAGGTGTGATCAAAAATGTGGTTCTAATAATGGTTTCAAGTCAAATTTTTAGTGGTGGCAGACTGTAGATCTCTTTGAGATATTTTTGACGCATTTTTTAGAATGTAAATCTGAGTTTGGGAGCTCCTGTTATGGCCATTTGAAGATTGGTCAAAAAATATCACTTGTGACATTTTACATGTGATTCGAGGATTAGAGGATATTTCAACATTTGGACCTATCATAGGTTGACACTTGGAAAAATGTAAGGTTTGAAAAAAAAATTGGTTTGATGGCATGTCACGTCATCAACATGCCATGTGGTAGCATGAGATAAGCTCTTTGACCAAGCAAGGTGGCGAGCAAGGTGGCAAACCCAAGGGAGAACGGTTTATATGAGAGTCTAAGTCCAATGTGCATGCCCAGATAAGCACCTTAAGCCCATGAAAAGAGGCATTGACACATTTAATGAGGTGTTTAAGCATCTTAAAGAGTGCAACTACCCTCCATGCAACCCATGTGGGACAAATGCGCCCAAGAAGAAGTCAAAGCATGCCAAAAGAGGAGGAGAAGATTTCAAATGCATGCCTAGGTGCCTAGAAAGGTGGGAGGTGGTTTTGAACTCCTAACCTACCACTTAAAAGGTTAATTCCTTGACCACTTCAGCCACAAAGGTTGAAGTATTATAAAAGGGACTAATTTCTATTTGAAAACATAACTTTTTGGACTGTGTTTTTTATTTTAAGAGGCCAAGACTTTGTAAAAGCTTTAGGAAAGCTTATGTAATGGATTTTTATCCATTTTCCAGCCATAATACATAGTATTAATACTCTTTTTATCCAATTTGCATATTAGAGGAGTATATTTAAGCCCATTTTGGAGATTTTTAGGACTTTGAAAGCAACTTTGCTGGTGTGAAGACTCGCAGAATTCAAAGGTGCCGAGCTTGATTTCAGTCATGGTGAAGGTGAATTTTTGCATAGAGATATCAGCTTGTAAGAAAGTTGTTTATTGTTTCCAGGTGTTTAAAGTGCCCTTAATGGAAATGGTCCATTCCTTTGGAGAACCTGAAGATGTAGGCATCAATTATTGAGCTAAACTCTGTTATCACGTTTCATGTTTTGGTAATTGTCATTTGATGCATGTTTTTGTTTTAGTTTGCTAATTTGGTATTAATTAGTAAATGAACTCATGTAAGTAATTCAAATTTTGACAATTATAACACAACATTATTAAAAATTGGTTTAATTGGTACTTGGAAGTAATTAGTATTTTGACAACTCCATTCCATCTCAACAACTGAGAACATTTTATGCCAAATATTTTACAAGTTCTTTTGAGTGTTTTAAGAATTTGTTAAGTTTGATAAAATTTAGTATTCATACTTAAAACTTCACTTTGAGTTTATCAGTGTAGTTTATGGATCATTGAAGCACACTATGTCATTCTCATTCTAGCATACATGACACCTCATCAACATTCTTGGAACCTTGGAGACATCATTTACAAATATCCAATAATCTCCCCTTTTTTCATTTATGTCAAAACAAATACAAAGCTTATGCTCAGACTCTGACTCTCTCCTCAAGCACTTTCTCCCCCTTTAACACAATGACAAAATGGGTTTATCATCTAATCTTGAGGACCTAAAAAGACTTCAAGGAAAAAATATTAAGAAAGTTCACCTCTAAGAGATAATACAAACTCCCCCTAACATTGTGCATACCTCTTATTACCTTGAGCTTCTCAAACATGGTCCATGACTACACTCTTCTTTGATCATACAAAGATCTATGAACATAAAGCATATAAGAGCAACATTTTTTTATTAAAATTACCTTAAAGACATTAAGAGGGACTCCCCCTTAAATTATGCACATCTCTTCAATCCTCTTAAACTATTTGATTTATCTTCCCCTAACTCCATGCTCTATCTAAAAAGTCATATTCAACAAGTCTTCTTAACCAATTCTATTTTGACACTTAGAAACCTCCATGCTTTTCCTATAGACCTTCAAGACCAAAATATTTGAATACACCTTGATCACCCATACTTGATTCTCCATAAGAAAGATGTCTCTTAAGAATCATAGGTAGAGACACCCTAACTCATAATGTCCTAAAACAATGTGAAATTAGGAGTTGCCCACAACTCCTCATATTCCTTCTCTTTCTTGGACATCTTATAGCTATAGAACTAATTATTCTTCTTTTTCTTCTTAGGCTTAATATAAATAACTTGTTCATATAATACATCATTATCCTTCTCTACTAAGATTAAATTGACAATACATGGAGACAACAAATATTCATGACATACCTCATCACTAGAAATTGACAATTCATGTTATTCACATGAAACTTATTCAAAAATAGTAGGATGTTTACTTCGATCTATACACACTTTAGGACTAGCCTTAACTAACATCTTGGTTTTCTCCTTGAGCTTGTTCTCTTCATTCAAAACATGATCAGACAATGAGAGATCTTGGCATTCTTCAACCTTTGTAGCATTCTCCACCACAACTAATAGACCACTTGGATCTACAGACTCCTCATGACTCAAACTTTCCACTTTTAATTTCCATGAGTTAACTAAACTTCTTCCTTACTCTATAGAGTCTGATTAAACTTGTTTTGACTTGATAACCTTTGCTTGAAGAATATATAAATGTGACTAATCTTCTCATAGTTGTATCAAATGACTCTTTTTGAAGGAAAATCAATTTACCTTACTTTATTTGGATAATGTTTTACAAAGTGTTCCACATCATGAAAGTTGAAGCATTCATCCTTACTTACACCACTTGACTAATAACTCCACTCATTATTACCAAGTATTATATTCTCTCTAGCCCTATGAACAAATTTATTGTAAGTGAAATAATAACCATTCAATTTGGCATACCTCATGACATTTAGTTTTTTTATCTGATTTGTCTTCATTCTACTAGCATCTTCATTCCATGACCAATTGTTGACCCTTAAGGTCTAATTATCTTTTTTCACATTAGTCTTCCCCTTGTCTTAAGTTACATTATTTTTTAATTATTTGTAACCAAGTTTAGTTATATCACTAACATGCTTTTGACTATTCAGAATGTTGTCTAGATCACTTGAACTCTTTTCAAACATCAAAAATGATTTCATCTTTTTTAGATGTCTTTTCTAACTCAGATTTCAATGATTCATTTTCAATCACATACCTTTAATACTCATCTTCTTTAGCTTTAAATCTTGTAGATAGGATATATAATTAACAACTAAGATGCTTGACTATATATTCATGCTTCTTGGTATATTCATTCATTCTTACCTTAAACACACTAAATTGATCTTTGTAGTCCTTGATTTGAGACTTCATCTTCTTGTTAATCTTATTTTTAATATTCACTGCTTCATAAGCATTCCCCAATTCAATCTCATAGTCCTTCTTATCTTCTTTACTAACTGTATCACTCCAAGTAAACTCTTTTTTATAAGATCAACTTCCTTCCTCAACCATGTAGAGGACTTCCTCTTCACTATCAAACTCAAAATCTCTGTCTTCACTCTCATCTAATGAGCTACAATATTTATTGGTGTAAATACTCTTCTTTTTCTTAAAGGACTTCTTATTATCAAACTTTTTGAATCTTTTCTTCCTCTTATTAGACCTGAATATCTTCTTTCCTTCATCTTGGCTTTCACCATGCTCTTCATCATCATTCTTCTTATTCTTATGAAGACACTTGTTAGCAAAGTGTCCTAATTTTCCACAATTGAAACATTTGAAGGGTAACCTACCCTTATAATTCCTTGAGCCTATTTTAAATTTACTTATGAACAAAACTATTAGTTCATTATCAGATATATCATCATACTTAACTTCTTTACCTTTAGTTCTTTTCTTATTTGACTTCATTTCTATCTTGAATGTTACTTCCTCCTTTGGTATTTTTTCATCATTAGCTCTCATCTCATAGGCAGTAAGGATGCCATGCAATTCATCCATCTTCATTTGAGTAAGATCATGAGTTTCTTCTACAACAAAAACTTTAAAATCAAACTTGAGGGAGAGAGACCTTAATACCTTTTTACTATAGTATCTTCTTCAAGATTATCTCTAAGACCTCTGATAATGTTCACAATATCATCAAATCTATGTAAAAAGGATGCTACAAAATCTTCTTCCTTCATCTTGAGACTCTCAAATTATCTTTGGTGAGTCTACAACTTGACCTTTGAATCCCCTTCATAAATGATCTACAATTTGTCTCATATATCTTTTTAAGATTTACAATGAATTACCTTGGTTTACTTAGTATCTAAAAGACCATAAGTGATGGCATTCATTGCATTATAATTTCTCTCATACAACTTCTTATCAGTGACACTAGTTGGATGGGTTTGGGGGGTTGAATATCCATTCATAAAAGATTTCCAAATGTCAAACCCTATTAACATAGTGTATGTATTCATCCTTGCACTCTAAAAAACATAATTGGACCCATTGAACATTAGTGATTTATTTGTATATAAACCCTACATGTATTGACTTGTCATATTGTACCTTGGATCACCTTTAAGTGGTTAAACTTGAAATGAAGGTCCAACTCTGATACTAATTGTTAGAGGTTCAGTCATTGAGGAGGGGGGGTGAATTAGTGATTTATAAATAATCCAAACATCAATTCCAATACTTTTAATAACATTATCATTTATGAATCATAAACATCATTTATAGCAATGAATAAGAAAGATAAGCAAGATCACAAACATAACACAAGATTTATGTGGAAAACCCTCTTCAAGAATAAAACCCATTGGAACCTAAAAAATGGACTACAATCCTTTAATGACAATATCAAAATTTAGACCAAAACCAATTGATCAATGAATACCCATCCCTTAATTTAGTGAGACACCCATCCCACAAGGAGGAACCAACCCCCCAGGCAACCAAGCACCCACTTAGCTACCTTGATTTGATCTCCACCTTTGATATGATGTCTTCTACACATGATCATGGACTTCTCTTAATTTCACTCTTTCCATTGACACTCTCAAAAACTTGTACACACAAGTCATGCATCTAAAATACCCTTTTGGATCACTCTCAAATAGCCTCTAGATCTTACTCACTCAATCTACCTTTTCTAGGCTTATTAGGTCCAATGACCTATGTGTTCACCTTCATAAACTTGATCAGACTAGCATGACTAATCCTCTTCACTCTCTGATGGTCCTCACTAACCTTTACCTTCTCTTTCAAAGGCTCTCTCCTTCACTTGACTCCCCACCTTCTCAACTCTACTCTTTCTTTCAACTCATCACATACCCTCAAACTTGCTCATATAATAAATTCATCCAAACACCCCTTTTGGATCATTATAAGCTTATTTTTTCATCCTTAATTATCTCTATACTTCATTCCATCCTCTGATCACAATCCCTCTGATCTCTTTCCTTCATCTCTATCTTCTACTCTCTCAACACGTTCACATAAAATTCTAGAAACCATTACCTTGGTCTACACTCTTTATAGAGTCTTCAGGAATATCAAATTCTAGGTTGGCCATAAAACTTGTCTTACCCCTTAATACATATATAATTTTAGCACATATCTTAATATCATCCTCACAGGTTAGTCATAGCTTCCATGGGGCACACTTAAGTAAATACACCTTTCAATTAGGCCTTAGTAGCCCTTATAGGTCTCATGGAGTCCTTTTACCCCTTTAACACTTCAAAAATCAAATTAATAACATAAGTTTACTTTAAAATACATGGTTCCACTCCATATGTCCTCTAAGACATCTTCAAATGAATACTCCCACCAAAAGCTTCTTCTACTAAAGCACAACTTGATTAAACAATATTTTGTACATAGTAATACCATGAATGAACAAACAATCAACTTTGAAACTCCATATATATACCTTTATAATCATTAAAACATTATAATAAACTTATTTGGATGTACCTTGATGTCCTCTTTAACTTTGATGTTTACACCACCATGAAATTCATCCTAAATCAAAAGATATAAATCAAAAACTATGAACTGGTTTTCTTTCATTAATTTGAATATTCAAATTCCAATGGTCACTATGTAAATACAAAACATCTGAGACTTGTCATTATCTCATTTCCTATTACAATTATATTAAATGTTCTTCATCAATCTCCTTAGGAGTATCCTAGTCTTTACCTCTACATCACTCATTGTTGATCATTGATTTGTGCTTCCATGATTAAGCCACTTGGCAACCCCACATGCCTTCTACACATAGAATATTTGACTTGAACCACACTATCAATATCCATCTTTATGAAAACCTACATGCCATTTATATTATATCAAATCATCATGATTGAGACACATGTCACTAACATGTGCAATCTCAAGAATCTTTGATATGTTGACTTCATCTGTATCATTAGATCACTTTTTGACAAGATCACATACTCTATTAGATCATTATCTAGTTAGATTAATTTCTCACCTTTATATCTTTGATCTGATTAAATTCTCATTGTAGATCTTTGATAATGCAAATTTGGCTAAGTATGGGAACTTAGTAAACTTTTCTTGGAAGTCAAACTTTGCACCTTAATAACTTTATCTATGCTCAACCTCATGACATGAAATTTGAACCACATGATCACCTTTCATAGGGTAATCCATCCATGTATCAAACTAATTTTAAAATCTTCACATATGTGAAATATGACATCATCAAATTGCTTACTCAAACTTATCTAATAATATGACTACTTGAACCTAGACCTTCATATGACTATTTTGATGAATTCCATTCACTTATATAAGAATTATAAGCACTCATATCACCTCATAGTATCTATGTAACATTTCCACACTATCAATAACATCTATTATTTTCCTCACTAATTCAGCCACTAAATAAACATGCAAGAACACTAAAACATATTGAATCACACTTTGTCATTGTCATTGTCACTCTAGCATATATGATAACTCATCAACATTATTGGCCACCTTGTAGACATCATTGAAAACTCTCCAACACTTATGACCTACTAAGGAATTCAATTAGACCTTCATACACCTTTATAAAAAAATTAAAAATTTGGAATTAAACATACCTTACATATCTTGCATATACCATAAGAGTTCATGATGACTCATCAGTTGCATCATTCAATCATCTCCATCATGGAACTTTTGGATTATTTATGCCACTTCAAAACCTATTGTGTACCTTCATAAATTCTCAAATACTATGAGTACACTTGACACAAATTTGAAACATGAGGTAGGGGTAACCACTATGTGTTTGATAACATGAATAGATAGTGGACCTACTATATTTGAGGTGACAACCAGTGACCTTATTTTGGACTGTCATAATTCACCAATAGATATGATAACCATGAGTTATTATGGTGTACTAGTGTTATTAGTTCTTAATTTAAACCCTTTATATGCTTGAGGGTAGAAAGTGTTCAACATTTATAGTGACTCAGCTAGCTTGACCTATTTGTTGGTCAAGAGAACTCAAAATCTCTCTTTGTTTATCATTCATGGATAGATAGAACTCCTTATCTACACAATGAATTTACATAATACCTTAAGAACCAAAAAATCACAATAAGACACCAAATAAGAGATAGTAAAATTACAAAGACACACAACAACAAATAACTGGAATAAGCTAACAACTACCAAACATGTGCAATAGCACTGAGAGGAAAGAAACTAGCTACAATATACAAGAGGACTTGGTATTTATAATAATAGTATTTGAGGAACATCCCATTTATAGGTATAGGAAGTTCTTCACCACTCAAATTAGATAGTTGGAAATCATTGTTCTCCTTGAAATTGGTAATGATGTATGGCCCACTCTAAAGACTGTCAAATTTTGAATGTTTACCTGGATTAGCATTGTCCTCATCCCACTTAAGCACAATGCCACCTTATTCAAAGGTATAAGATGAGGATATTTTATCAAATTATATTTTTACTTGGTATTTATTGGACCACATGGCATGCATGACACTGTCTCTTGTCTCTTCCAATTCTCTCAACTCATTCATCCCCACTTTCATTATATTACTCTCTATGACATCAAAGTGGTGTGCAAGCTCCAAGGTTGAAAACTCAAGTGAGATGGGTAGTTTTTCTTCTTTTCCATAAATAAGGAGATAAGGAGATTGACCAGTAGAGTTCTTAGTATTAATTATATCTACCCATAAGGTATTTTTTAACTTGGTGTGCCACTCTCTTTGATTATCTTCCATTGTCCTTTTTATGATCCTAATCAAGTTCTTATTGGTGGACTCTACTAGTCCATTACCCTATAGATAGTAGTTTGATGAATAATTGAGATATATTACATGATTAAGGGCCCACCCACACACATTTTAAATACTAAAGGACAAGGCATTGTTTTATATAATGGTGAAGGGGACCCCAAACCTAGTCACTAGGTTGTTATAAAACTCCAAAAATAAGTTCTTGTTTGCTTCTTTAACTGTAACTACCTATACCCACTTGGTAAATTATTCAATATATATTAAAAAACAATTATTCCCAGCACTATATGAGGTATGAATTTTACCTATGATTTCTAATCCCCATTTCATGAAGGGTTGTTTAACTTAAATGGATTTTAAAGGTAAGGTAGCTAATCTTTGCTTAGCGGTAAACATGACACATTTGGGACACCTTTTGACCCAATAATTTGAGTCCCTAAATAAATTTGGACTAAAATAACCTTCTCTTATTATATTTTATTTTTTTTCTTGGCTGAAAAGTGTCCACCTATAAGCTCATCATGAAACTACTCTAATAACTTTTCAATTTGACTAGTTTCTACACAACTTAGAAGCATGCCACCAATATCCTTCTTGAGGAGTAATCCATCAATTAATATTTAAGGCATGGAATATATTATCAATTTAATCCTCTTTTTCCTACCTAATCCTATAGGAAATTCTCCCAATTGGAGGAACTTCACTATATCTTGGGTCCAACTGGAAAGAAAGACAGTTATAACTACTTATTGACCATTTTAAATTACCAAAACCACTTCATTTTCCTCTTTATCATCTACTGCAAGGTTCTCATAAAGTCATATACCTCTTATCAACTTAATAACATTCACATCTATGTCTTAATCCATTCACTTAATCACCCAACTAGCCCTCTTCTCACTCAAGTCCCTATTGTGTATGAAATATTTTATACTAGTGTGAACTACCATCACAAAAATATCATTGTTAGACACCATGTGTCTAAACATTTTTAGGCCTCTCATGACAACAAGGAGATGTTTTTAAAAAAAATTATATCTCTTCTCATACCCTTATAACTCTTGATTGAATAAAGATTGGGTTGTTCTAGTCCTTCATTATTTTGTTGCATGAGCATAGCATAAATAGTATCACTTATGGAGAAGGCACACATGAATAAATATTTTATAAAATTAGGTTTAAGGAGGGTGGGATCTTGGTAAATGGCTTGATTAATGTCCTTAAAAATTATTTTACCTTCTTTATTGCATGAAAACTCCTTATCTTTCTTAATCATGTGAGATAATGGCCTCACCAATTCTACAAATCTAGGAATGAATCCTCTAATGAAGTTGATCCTGCCCAAGAAAATTTACAACCCCTTCTTGTGTTTGGGTAGTGATAAACAAATAATTTATTATATAATATTAGGTTCAATAGAGAGTTCATACTTTGATATAACATGTCTTATAATTTTGCCCTCATGGACTACAAATATACATTTTTGGGGGTTCAAAGAGACCCCAAACTCCCTGCACTTATCGAACACCAACCTTACATTTGTCAAGTGATCTTTGGCCTCCTTTAAAAAAATAGTTATTAGTACCATCTCATTTATTATCCCTTAGAAGGCCACATCCATTACCCTTTAGAAGGTATCCCCTACATTGGATAGTACAAAGGTCATCTTCATGTATGCATAAGTGCCCCACTTGGTTTTGAAGGTAGTTTTGTGTCTATCCTCCTCCCTTAATAATATACAACTATATTTGGAGTATCCATAAAGTAAATATAACCTTTTTGAACCTATAACCCTTAGAATAATCTGATCAATTGATGGTAGGGGTTAGTGATCTCTTAGGGATACCTTGTTGAGATCTCTAAAATCAACACAAACTATCTCCCCATTCTTCTTCCTCACAAGTACATGATTTTCCACCCATGAATAATATTTGATGGGGAATATAATATTAGATTCAATAAGTTTTTTCAACTCCTTCCTCATAAGAATCTCAATTTTGGGGTTGAGTGGCATTTGTTTTTGCCTCACAGGTTTGGCATTCTCCTCCAATTTTATAGTATGTTGGGCCAACTTAGGGTAAAACCCCTTCAAATCATGATATTCCCATGCAAAGACATATGCAGATTCTTATCATAATTTTATGAAGGTTATTCTTTCTTCTTTGGTTTTCACCTTCTTTGACTTGAGTAACTTGTCCTTGAATATGACAATTTTTTCATAGTGTTCTCATTTGGTGGAGATGTTTACCTTGTCCTTACTCAGCTGGTCATCCTAATTAAATATACTCTCCAATGTTACCAATACCTTAGGCAAATTATTTTTCCTTAGCTAGAAAATATGATCTCCATATTGATGCTTTATCCTATTGGGTGAATATTTTGTTGGTCAGCTAACTGGTGACCAAAATAGTTCCTATCACCACAGCATAGGGAGATTGGTCATCCAATGTTGCAGTTTTACCACATCTAAAGGGGAAAAATCTCTCCTCTCATCAAGGGGAGGTTCCCTATTAAATATGCAGAGGCTATATACTATAAATATATGCAGAAAGTAAGACATAGGGGTGGGATGAACTATCCATCTCTCTTTTTTCAGAGATGATGCTAACAAATAGAGAAGAAATCCTAGGTAATTGGTAAAGGTACTTCTCTTCTTTTAGAAGTAACATTTAGCCAAGATCCAAATCCCTTCTTAGATATTAGAAATCCTAGTGAAGTGATAGAAGGCACTTTTCTTCTTTCAACAGTGCTTTTTCTTGCAAATAGTAGGACTCTTTTTGGTAACAAGTGACTGGTAACAAGGTAACAGACAGAAATCTAAGATGTAGCACAAAGTCTCCACCTTGACTACCCTAGAGTGACATACAAATAACAATGGGGGCATAAAGTCATCCCAAGGTCTTTTACATAGAAACAAAAAAGAAAAAACACACACTAAAGACAACTATGACAGCACAAATTCTAAAAGTAGTTGGCTTCAAGACACCTTCCTTATCACCTCCACTAGTTCTACTTGTTAAATTAAATAAACAAGAACACATTTATAAGATGGACATAAGAAAAATCTCCTAAAATGGTACAAGCTATACAGCATAAATTTTTTGAATCACTTACTTTCTCATTTAGATAAAATAATATGAAATACAATCTGAGCTCAAAGTCTCAGTATTCGCCTTTCAATTTGGGTAGATTTTTGCTTCAGTATTTAGGAATATCTCCCTTGTAACAATGAAATATTTTAAATTATATATAGGCTAGGAGAGAATTGGCACTTTGTCCCATGGAGTGACCTATGTTATGCAATCAATGCATTGGCTACATTTTTTATTCTATCAGGAAGGGCCATGCTGGAGCAAGGCACCTGCCTTAACTGTGGCATGTTGGTTCATCTTCCTTGTCTTCTCCTGAGTTTGAATCACTCATTCCATCACCTACTATTTTCACAAATGTCCATTCTACCTTTAACTTAAAGGGGATAAACATGCTACACTTTCAATATTTGTAGGCCCCAAATATCTACCCAGCAAACTGCTTCACCTACTGGAATTAATTCCTATTGAGTTTCCCTCTTTTACTCTTCCTTCTCTTGGTATCAGCTTTAGGGTCTTTGAATACATCCAATCCATGTTCTAAGCCTACAAGGATCAATCAGATGCTTCACTACAACAATTTTGATGTCCATGGGTCTCTCTTCCTTTGAAGGTTAACCACTAGCCATTCACCCCAATTTTGACATTTGTAGGCCTATCATTTTGTTATGACATGGATGAGGACACATGGAAACATCCATAGCTTTGAAATAATCTTTTGGGAATAGGCCTTGAGACTTGTTAGAGGTTGGAGGCATGGATGCAGACACGTGGTAGTTTCTACTGCACTGGGATGGGATACATGGCACATTCTACTCTATAAAGCTTCATTTGAAACTGTGTCTTGGTGCATGACACTTGGCAGCTTCCACTACACTTTTGAGGCTCAACCTTTCTTGAAGGGAACTTGCCCTTCGAGATCCTGAATAAGGTCCATTTTATGTGTCAAGTGTCCCTCTGCAAGGGTCTCTATCCTTCTAGATCCTCCCAGTGGCCTTTGAGATTTTCATCTTTGGCAGGCCTATTGTTCCATGTATTTCTTTTAGAAAAATTGTTCAAAGGAATTCCTTCATTTTCTTCAAACAAAAATTTTGAAGAAATTCCTTTAGATAATTTGTCCAAAGAAATTCCTTTCTTTGGCTTTGTGCCTCCTATAAGGGCATCCCTCTTTGACACATGGCAATATCCATTACTTCTTGCCAAGGACACGTGGAGTCTTCTACTACATCATTTTGAAACCCTCCACTATCGACACCTGGCACTTTCCACTATTAGGCTTTTGTAGCATCACAGAATTGCTTGGGGTTCACTCAGGTTCTTTTAGATGATGACACTTGTTGTCCTCCATTGATCTCTACATAGGACACATGACATCATCTTCTAATTCTCAAAAACAAAGTGTAATGGGGCCTAGCTGATGACACTTGGCAGCATCTACCTAACTCTTTCTTTTGTGTGTGCTTCTTTTCTTAACTGAGGTGGCCTTTGAGCCTTTAAACCCATGAACCCGATGAACTTATGAATTGGTTCAAGGTTTAATGGTTCAGTTGGTTCATTCCATTGAGTCACTTTGGCATCTTTGAACCAAGCATGTTGAACTATTTGGGACTTGAACCCATTGAACCATTGAACCAAAATGGTTCAAGGTTCAACGGTTCAAGCCTTTGAAACTCGTTAGATGCTTAGAGTTGTATAACTTTAAAATAGTTAAACTTTGAACCTCTGTTGAAGTGCTTAGCTCTCATTGACGATGTTAAACCTTTAAACCCATTGAACCTATTGAACCAAAATGGTTCAATGGTTTAATGCTTGTCAATGCACTCTTTTTTCAATGGAAATAAGGCGCTGACCCAAACTTGAAGATGACCAAGTGTTGGACACTAGTTCTTTTGATTATACTCACCTGTAGAAGCCTTTGAACCTATTGAATTTGTTATTCCCCTTACTAAAAAGCTTGAAAATGAGGAATTTTAAAGCTCAGAACAAATTTTGAAAAGGGAAGAGACAATTTTGGTCTTACGGGGCCCAAAATAGTTCATATGTTGTCCCAAAAATGAGTGATATTTTTAGGGGCCAACATATCCTACCTTATTTTTTAGAAGAATTCTACCTCATGTTTTAATAAGTAATTAATTTGTCTATCACTTTTAAATACTTTCCAACTCACCTCATTATTAGGTACTGAGGGCATGCATACCACTTTGATTTGGGACTATTTTTTTTGTCCTTGACCCCATAAACTATATAATAATGTACCCTAATGGAAGATAATTGCTCTACATGATGATTGGCTTCTCTAAGAATAGATCGAATGTCAAAGGCTTGAAAATCCTCCAAGAGGTCCCAATCCTTATGTTTGTAGGCCTTCAAGAGTGGATTCTTGACTACACTTAGGCCTCTTATCTATTTCATATATAACTCATTATCTCCTTTATCTTGTAAAATCTTGATGCCTCTCTTTCTTGCCCATTTTAACCCATGAATTAGGGCCTCATATTCTATAATATTAAAAGTATAGCTAAAATTAAACCTTAGGGAGAATAATACCTTTGATTATAATGGGAGACAAGAATAACACCTACCCCACTCCCATTCTTTGATCTTGACCAATCAAAAAATAAGTTCCATACCCCTTCAATTTCTTGACTTGTGCTAGTGAGACTTGGTATGGCATCTCCTTATTCATGCATGTAATACACATCTAAGGTTACCTCTTCAATAATATTTTAAATATAATATCCATAATTGTCTAATACCCACTCATCAAGGAAAAAATGTGATATGCCTTATAATGGTGCCATACACTCTTGGTCATTAGGATGTTCATCCTCATCCAAGATGGTGCAATTAACATTAGATAGGTTGGGAATGTAGGGTTCTAATTGGAGCTTATAAATATTTTTAGACCTTATGGTAACCTTTGTCCCATACCTAGTCCTAAATACCATGTATGACCAATTATAACAGAGATACCCTCCAATTTTAGTGATGAAATCCCTAGACAAGCATAAGGCAATGTAGGGAGGAAGGTTAACTATCATCACACCTTGGGATATGATTCAATTAGGAAAATTAGCCAATATTATCTTGAGGTCTTCTAGGACACCCATAGTCTTGGTTAGAGACCTATCCAATTGTAGAACTCCCTTTGCATTAGGTTCATATTTAAGCCCTAATTTATCAATTATAGACTCAGGCATGACAAAAGTGATAACCCCATTATCTATCATGTAATTATGCACAAGGGGGTCACTTATGATTATTTAAAGGTAGAAGGGAGGTATTTTAACTACCTTAGGTGCTTGGGATTCATGAAGTTGACTGTAATTAGTAAGGATTGCACTTACATTTTTTGCTTGTTTATCCAAGACATGAAGTTTGGAGAGTTCTTCTTAAAGGAGGTCCTTTTTCCCTAGAATAAGAAAAATATCCCAAATAGGGAGAGTAATATGGGCCTTATTCATGTATTCCATAGTTTAAAGATTATTTTTGGCTACCTTTGACTACAATTTAGGGGTAGAAACATTATTTGGATCTTGTGTAAACTAAGGTATGAAAGGACCCTTCTGATTTTACCCTCTCTCATCTTGCATTTGCTAAGTTAATGGTGTTTTGTGAGTTTTATATTGAGTGAGAGCCCTTTAAGGTGTTTTATAAGGTGGAGAATCTACCTTTTCAATTCCTAAACCATCATCAACTACCCTTCTCTTAGCCCTTGAGTGGGTTGCAACTAAATTATCCACCTTGGCTGAATTCTGACCCTAATTTGATGCCAATTATTCAAATGAATGCTCACCTTCTTAAAAGTTGATAAACGTAGTTTTAGATGGTGCCTTGCTTCCAATTTCCCCTAGTTTACTTGGCATCTTAGCTTGAATCTTGAAGGGGACACCCCCGTGAGGCATAAGAGGACCTTCCTTATGTTGTGAAGGGGGATATTGTCATGTGATGTAAGAGTAGGACCTTGCTACATAAAAGATGCTTAACACCCCTCACCACTTTGAGCCATTGCCGTATCATTTGACTTCCCTCATTTAGTAGGTCATTTAACCTCTTGTGCATAATTATTCTGAGTTGGAACAAGGCTCTAAAACTATTGGAATCATTAAGATTATAATTGTTGTAAGGCCTTGCTTGTGTAATCTTCTCTTAGCCTTGTTAATTGGGTTGATAGGTAGGCCTGTTATATTGATAAGGATGATAATGAGGTTGGTGGGGTGATTGATAAGGCCTATAGGGTTGATTGTGCTACCTCTCTAAGGCCACTAACTTATTATTTTGGGATTTAAGCAGCCCCTCTATCTTGCCTAATCTATCCACTTGGTTTCCATCTGCCTAATCATGATTGGTTGGGGCTAGTAATAGGGAAATGGTAGGAATAGGGGTTTTAATTTTTTGGAAAAACTAAAAGAGGGGTCTAGGGGTGATTTTTTATACTTGAATTAGGTAATTTTTTTCCCTTGTAGCTATCTCATAGGCTTTTATCAAGGTGCTTCTCCCCATTGACTATATCATGGTTGCCACATCAGAATTAAGAGCCTTTAGATAGTATAGGAATGCATAATTAAGGGTGAGGTTGGTGATTATGGGGATCATATCTTAGGTTTCTTAAAATTTATAGTTAAATTCTACCATGAATTCTTAGGGGGATATTTTGATTGTGGTAAGTTGTTCCACCAAGGAGAGGTGGTCGATCCTATCTTCAAAGTGATTACACAAGTGTTCCCTAAAATTGTCCTAGGTGTTGAGTGGATGTAGGTGCTAGGCCCCTATACCACTGGAGTGCCTTACCCTTCAAGGAGGTTATCAATACTATCATACACACATTCTCTTAAGTTACATTATGGACTAAACACAAATTGGCTATGTCTACAATATGTTCTATAAGGGTAGTTGAATTTTATCTTATGAAGTAAGAAGGATTTCAAGGGTAGAAATAGGTATGTCATCAAACTGATTAAGTTTTAAGGGGATACCACCATTGAAAGGCATAAAGACTTACATTCTAGGCCTAACCATTAGGGGTATATTATTTAAATTAGTGTTTGTTTATGTAGAATTAGGAGAGTTGGGGGTGTAGGATTGAGATTGAACCTAGGATATCTCTTCCTCCTAGAAATGTCTAATGACAACTCAACAAACTCAATGTCCTTACCTTTTGAGGAAGATATTGTGACCAATTTTTACATGTAACTTGACTACAGATCTCCCACTAATGTACTTAAAGCTTTTAGATGTCTTCCAAGGCTACTAAAGCATGTTTTGAGTCACTTGAAAGCTAGTTTCACTATGTGTGCCAGAACTGTTAGCATTCTAAGTTGTACCCTTTGAAGGAGATAGTTTAATTTTGATTCAAACTTGGACTAACATGGGATTGACCTAAAGGTTGGGGGTGACCTATAGTTAGACCAAAACTTTAGATTATGGAGCTATCTCCCCTAATATGTCAACTTAAACTCTTCTCCTAAGACTTAATAATATTGGGATGAAAAGAGATAGGATGAAAACTTGAAAGGAAAACCTATTTTAGAGGTGTTGATGCATCAGTCTTCACTTATCCTCTCTTAACCAATCTTCAAACATACTTGTGATTCTAATGAAATGTAAAAAACTAAACAAGATTCTTAACACAGTCCTAAACATGAGTATTTCGTATGGAGGTTAGGTATAAGGTCTACAAATTGAAGGTAAAATAATGAAGGTCTGCATGAGACACTACTAATCAACTCACTCTTTAACACCTATACTACCTATAAATACTTCACATAAACTACATAGGATGGTATTATAACATTAAGTGAAAGAGAGTACCTAAAAAATTAGATGAACTTCATACTTTTCTACAATTTAATAATCTTAACACACATTAATGCTCATAAAGAAATCTGTAATAGTTCTTTTCTCTATTGATTCTTAAGATGTAAAATACCATTTTGGTAGAGATTTGCTACACCAGGGTAAGGGATGAGAATAAAGGAATCAATTCCTATATATATATATATATATATATATATATATATATATATATTCACAAGAGAGAGAGGAATCTTTGTGTATAAGTGGTCATGATGGGGCTAAAGTGGTCATGTAGCAGTTACAATAGTCTCCTTTACTCCTGTATGTATTACTTAGTTGATAGGTGCCTTGAATGAGCTCCTTAAAACATTGAGGTCTAATTTTAGTAAAGTTTGACTTGTGAAGAGTCCATATACACCACCTCTAGTCAATTCCCTCTCTATTAATTAGCTATCAAACATTGAAAGAGGTTTAATTGGACCTTTCCAATGAGGTATTAAGTGGTTTCCCATGCTTGCACATTGGCCTTTATGAGGAAAATGCCCAAAATACTTCATAATACTCATTAATATGGGATCTAATCACCTCAATGGAAAGTAAAAAATGTCATAATATGTATCATTAACTCCATAATGGCCTGCAATTCCCATTATCACTTTCATCTTGTTGGTTAAGTAGGCCTTATGGACTAGTAGCCCAGTCTTCTATCCATTCATTATTTAGATGACTGTGATAGTTGAGCCAAACGTTTAATATATCTAAGTATGCTTGAATCATACCTAAACAAACCTTGTAAATCATAATTTAGACCTTACAAACATATCACACTTGAAATCTTACCCTTCTTGCATGATTATGCCATCTTGACTAACTTGTATAGACTTTACTAATTGGTGAAGGTTAGCAGAAGCACTTCCAAGTAGGTAGGTCAAAACTTCATGATTTGAGGATGTAAAAGCCTCAAACCAACATCTCTAATGATTGGGAGCCTATGACCAAGTTTTTCACTTCATCTCCTACTCAAAACCCTAAAAACTTAGAGTTTATAGAGGTGTCTATACAAACCAATACACTAGCATGAGCCTCCTCTAAGTGGGAAATATGATCTAAGTGTTTTCCAAGTGATTACAATGCTTTTAGATGCATTTTATTCTAAATTTCACCATTCAAGTCATTATTAGGGTTTTAGAGAGGTTTAAGAGTGTTTATGACTCTTAACTATGGTTCATAGAGGTTAGGTCATTAACCTATAAACCAATTCCACTAAAATATTATAGACACATAACCTCACCTCTCATGAAGTTCTCATCCTCCCATGCAAAATTTATTTACAATTATGAGAATGTGAAGTTGCCTCTCAGGTGAGAAACATGCATTCTAAGTAGTTTCTAAGTGTTTTCAAGCCAAAATTACTAGTTATGGCACCTCACCTACAACCTAAAATGACCTAAACCTCTCAAACAACCTGATGATCTCCCCCATGAAGGTTTGAGGTGTCCTCTAATCTCATTTTTTCCTCTACTCTATTTTTTAAGTGTCATTTTCTCAATGAGAGTATTAGATCAATGAGCATAAGTTTAGGGTTTTTGGGCTTTAGTCCTAACCTAAAGTTGTGAGGCACCTATCTACTACCCCTAACATGAATATCACCACATAGGGCCCTTGGACTACATGTGTTGGCATCATCAATCCATTTACCTTTTGTGGTATGTAATAGTATCTCTCACTTAGAAATCCAAGTCTATATGCAAGGGTAATTAGTTACAAAGGATCCTATAGGTGACTAATATAAGGTTATTTTAGGACTTTAGGACCCCTTTATCCTCAAAAACTCGTGGTTTATGAAAATCCTTCTCAAATCCTTGATTAGAGGCTTAAAATAGCTTTTTTAAGGTTGATCTATATAACATAATTGTTATACATGCCAATCAATAGGTCATTTGAGTGCTCAAAATACCTAAGGATACATTTAGGACAATTTCATAGCTAAAATACTCCATCTAAAATCATTTGGAGGCATAATTCTATCATCGAGTACCATATAGGGTTTTAAAAGTCCACCATCTTAATGATAGTTCATATAGTATGATCCTCCAAAACATAACTTATTATCATGAATATTTATCCCATTGACCCTTTTATCTCTCTAAAATAACTTAGGATTCCATGCAAAGTGTGTGTAGATATAGGAGGTCTAGAAGGTGTGCTTAGAGATTTCAACTAAATAATTTAAGTAGGTTAACTTCTTAGTATTTGTTCATAAAATTCATCCCCTAAATCCCTTTAATTATTTTATTTATTTTGAGTCTACATGGGTAATACATTTTCCCTAAGATCCATGGGCTTGGTTCCTTCTATGGTGAAATGTATGAGTGTGTGAAGATGAAAATCAACATGCCTATTCAATAAAATAGAGCTCGAGGAAGGGATAAAACCATTTGAGCTAACTCATTACACTCCCTACCTCAAATTTGTTCTCTAATGTTTGAAACATCCTTTCACACATTCCACATTGTATTTAACTTGTTTGAATGTCTAGATTTTCTGTGAGGTGAAGTTAGGGTCTTGAGACCTAGGTGAGACTTTAAGTCTTATAGGGCTAGACTGGATGTTGCGACCTCAACCCATTTTTAGATGAACCTATAGATATCATGGGACATAACAACCTCCTCAATATATTTCTACCTTATTCACATTTTCCCATCTATCTTTTTGGACCACTCACCAGCCTATACTCTCTTTTATGTCCTACCTGAAGCATCACTACTTAGTGCATAGGCCAAAAGAAATTACCATGAAGATATGATTAGTCCTTTTATATCCCTATATGTATGTGATAAAATTTAAATCATCATGTTTCTATTCTTGATCATATCCTTAAGGCATACATTCTAATTCTACCAACACACCTGCATACACAATCACACCACTATTTGTATGTACTCGGTCTATAACCTAGGTTAGGCATATTCCCTACTTGGAAGCACCATCAAGTATTTATTTGAGGTATTTTACATGCCTTTATCCCACATACTCTCTTTTCATATGTTATGGGCATTTTTACTTGCATTGGTCTTACACCTTCACATTCTTGGCAACCTTAACTGACTGTGTGGGCTTTACACAATCCAAATGTACTTCTATAGGTTTATCTATCTTTGATAAGATTACCCCCATGTTTTACTTCCTTATATAATATTTTATCTACTCCTTTCATGTTCATAGGTTGTCTCATACTTAGGTTGAGGGTATAAAACATCAATAATACTATGAGTACTAAGTCATACATGATGACTGGTAAGGGGTCTATCAAATAAATTTCTAAGTAGAGAGAGAGATACATAGTATATTTAAACTCCTCATGAATTTATTATGTTCCAACCCATATCTATAAGAAATTAATTTACTCAATCATATCCTACTCTCATTTTCTCATGCTATCACCATATAGACTTGAAGGACTTAACCACATTAGATTTGGGTCATTTACTGTAAGTGGCAATTTGTTCCTTCAATAAAGTTTATGGATATATGGGTCATTCCTCATGATTTTATGGTTCTTAACATCCCTAATGATAATTTGTGCCTTGATCCTATAACTTTTACATGGGAAGGGGGGGTAGATGGTCTATGGGTGATGACAGTGGGGTTATATGGAGTTTTAAAATGGAGTGCAGGGCTTACGACAGAGGTGGAATGATAGTGTAAAGTTTATCAAATGGTAGAGGTTATTTCGTGTCTTAAAATGAACTATGATCACACACCCAAGATAGTGTATATGTACCTTATACACCTCTATGTATATACTTAACATAATAACCTAGGACTTTCCAAAAAACCTTAACCTTCACTAAATAACCTTAACTTCTGCTAAAAGAACTTTGAAGGTGTTTGAGGGAAAATTGGTGGGTTTTAGGTCTATGGGTGTTATGGTGAAGTTTGAAAACCTTAAGATATGGACACCTTGGTATGAATACAACACTCCATATTTCATTTATACTATGTTTTGAGAACCCTCAAGCCACCATTATACAATATACTACCTTTTCTCACAGTGTAACTCAATCTAAAGATTATATTACTTAGAAGCACCACCTTAAAAGGTTGGGGACCATCTGAGCATTCAAGATGGAGTATATAGACATTATTACTCTCAATACATCATGATTACACCTTAAAACATGATTCACCTTTAGAATTATACACTAGATATCCTCTTGATCAATGAAATCTTACTTGCAATGTGTAGACACTAGCAGTTTAGACATTTCTCACCTCCATATGCCCACACATATGAATCAAATCTTGAGGAGCCATGAAAAGTCTCTCTAAGACTTGAAGAATTAGGAATAATCATAAATTTAATCAAATAGACCAAAAACTCATTTAAACCATCCTCCTTATTTTGCATTATCTAGACGAGGATGGTAACTAGATCACTTAACTTCTTAATGAATGTTCATAGAGCTCAGGAGATTAAATCTTCACATAATTTCCATGATTATAATGTGACCAAGTTTAATTTCTCTAGACAAGAGCTTGGACCTTATTTCTCTCTCCTTTATATGGATTGAGCACAAACTTGAAGTGATCTCTAAGCCTACCGATGAGCTCAATGAGGATATGAAATGGTTTTTGACTCCTTAAGCACTAAAACAATCTAATTTCTTCCACACACGCTAGTAGTGAACTCCTCTAATAGACCCATGACTCCACCTAAGCCAGTCTATACTTTACAAATTCATACCACTCAAAATTCTCTTGAAACCTAAAAATTCCCTATGTTTTCTCATGTTTCATACCATATTCCATTATTGGTAGGTAGGAGGAGGGAAAATAGGAGTTATGTGATGTATGAAACATCATGATACAAAATGAGGATTTGAAGAAGTACATTTTAGAATGTGTGGGAACCATTTGGTGGGAATTTTGTGTTAAATTTTGTGAAATGGGGTTATTAGTGCATGAAACACTTTAGGATATGTCTTAATGGAGTTCATGAAGGATCTTGAATATGTGGATGGTGGTTTAGTGGCATTTCAAGGTCAAGTAGTTCATATTTAAGGTCAAATATTTTCCTTTTAGACCATATACATGAATTCAAGTGGGGATTCAAAGTTAATATCATTTTAATACATATTAAAATACCTTAGGACCTACTAAGGACTTCAATTATGCCCCCATACACCTTCATAACATTCCTAAAATTTTTTAATTAAACCATACCTTACATATCTTGTAGATACCAAAAGAGTTCATGATGACTCATCAGTTGCGTCATTTAATCATCTCCACCATGGCACTTTTGGATTGTTGAGGCCACTTCAAAAATTATTATGGACCTTAATACATGCTTAAAAACTATGAGGACACTTGAAACAAATTTGAAACATGAGGAAGGGCTAGAACATACAATGGACCTATTACATTTGAAGTGACAACCAATGACCTTATTTTGGAATATCCTCATTCACCAAGATATGTGACAACCATGAGGTCTTATGGTGGACTAGGGTTCATAGGGATTAGGTTGACCCCTTTCTAGGCCTAAGGGAAGAAAGTGGTCAACAAGTGTATAACACACTTTGCCTTTTGAGAGATGGCTTCAAATGTACAAATTTCCATCATGCAAACCTAAAAGAGAATTAATTAGTTACTGTCCATGTGTGAAATCTAAAATCTGAAATTTTTAAAGAGAAAGGTTACATTACACCTACATGTTGGTGAAAAACCATGTTAACAACCTTCACAAATTGTTGGATATGATGCTTCCTTATTGAAGCATTGTAAATTTGGGGTGATTATGCCCCAAACTTGTGTAATTATGCAATATTATAAATTAGGAAGGAAATATTACCCAACCCTCATGAATGTGGGGTAAATTACACAATATATGAACCCATATAAGTATGTAATAAAAAGATGAAGAGAACCATGTGGTTAGGTTAAATTCAAAGAGATCACTACATAGGTAAATGAGAGAACCGATTAGATAATTTTCACTTTAAAAAATGAATCAGCCACTATAAATGGCTTATAGATTAAAATTTTATTTTTTTCACTTAAGTTTGATCCATGTAAAAAAATGCATGATTGAAATGGAATGAACAATGTTCATGCTCTTACCATGTACACATGTTTGATAATGTATTTTCACTCAATGTAAAATAGAATGCATGATCAAACAAGAATGGATGATGCCCATGACCCCATTATGATTTCATAAATGATACTTGTGAATTATAATTACAACCATTTTCTATTCAACTAAAATTGTGTTATTGTGTATGTGTGCATGAACTAGTATCATTCCCCCTAAATATGTACCAACTAAAATAAAATTTGATGCATTTACATGATATATTTGAGAATTTTTATCTCAAATATGTGTATGTGAAACTTATAATATTTTTATTGTAAACTATTGTACATATTCTCATGCATATGCACCCAAGTGTGTGTGAATATAAGCTCAAATGATTTTAAATTGAATGCATGTGCATGGAATATTCCCCTGTAACTTGTATTAATGTGCCAATATATGTCATGTATCTAAATCATATATATTTTATTCACTCTAAATCTCTAAAATATATGAAACTAGTACTCTACCCTAGTTTTCTACTCATGAAGGCTTATGTCTAGGTGACAAGCCCATTGAGATGAAGGGTGCATCTTGTAAGTCACTTATCTCAAAATAAGAATTAAGTACATCATTTTATGTGTAAATATAATATCATTTGATAACATGTCAAATATGTTAGCATAATAGTATATGTGTCAATCAAGGCATTTATGTAACATATAAAATGTATGGAATGTGAGTTTTATGTATAGATAGATATATCAATGAAAAACATAGTATAAGTGTAAAAAAATAAGAATACACACTACCCGTGCATGATATAGATCATGGTACTCCTCAATGTTAGAAAGCTCATAAAATTTAATTGTTAGTGTCACACATAGGCCAAGGGACATAAAATTTCACACAAACAAGGCCAAAGGCCACACACAAGAAGACATAAGAATATTATAAATAAGGGACATCAAGGATGTCACATCAATCAATACAAAGATCCAAAAGTAATAGTCACACACAAATTAACATATCATGCAAATGATTAATAACATAAATGGAGAATATAAAAAGGAACTAGTCTACACCATCTAGATATCCCAATGCCACATTACAGTAAAATGGCATATCATGTATCATGGTGTAAGAAATGAGTAGCTAAAAAAATGTGTGTAATCAATATAGGTAGATCAACATGGTATAAAGTTCATATAAATATATACTATGTAATAGTGAAACCTATCGAATAAGATACCCCCAATATCAGTATGGCCACTGGGTAGAGGAAAAACCAAAATCTATAATTCTATGTGTAGCACGTATGTCTTTCATAACACTCAAATACCATGAAATGCATGTGTGTATGTATTGAATAATCTAATTACAAAAAATGTGATAAATAGCATATGTAAATTTTGTAAACTAGAAATCATGTAATGCTCAAGTCCTAATTTTGGATTTGTTTAATATTTGAATGTTTTTGTATTTAATTATTATCTGATTCTTTTTGTATTTTTTGAATATTTGAGACTAGGAAAAATTATCCAATGATCCACTCAATGGAGGGGCATGGGAATTATCTTTATTGGGTGGTAAAGGCATAATTTATTATGGTTGGGAAGTATCAACTATGTATGGATCAAAATCTAATAGGGAATCATGTGGTTTATTATGTCTATCATGCTCAATTCTCATAAAACTTAGGGTATAAAGAATGGTTATAAAAGGTCAAAAAATCTATGGTTTTTGTTGTATAGTATGAAGGTGTCTCACTTATTGTGTTCATTATGTAACATTATGAACTACATATGATGCTAAATGAGTATTTATTCTATAATATGGCACCATATGTGGTCTATAAGTAACTCTCTAACATAAACAATATGGAATATATATGTACAGATGGATCCTACATATATATGGAAATCAACTTTGTATGTTAAATAATGATCCTAAATATGTGTATCAATGCTCTCTAAATACTGATATTGAATAAGTGTATCAACCAATCATAGTGATGGTGAGGGTGGATGAGTATACATCACTCTGTAATCACCTAAAAGTGGTAATTTGATGCTAAGAGTGTTGCTTGAGTTAACCTATCCCTAGGCTAGCCATAGACCTATCCTTGAGTATTAGACATACTTTTCCAATCATTGATTAGACCACAGTCACCTACAGTAAACCAAAACATAGTCCAAAACTATTTTCTCAAATCCCAACCCAGATTTCTTATTAGTCTACCAATAAGACATTAACACCACATTTGGGACACTACAGCCACATGACACTAGTGTCCCCAATTGGGCACTACTGTCTTTAGCCCTAACTCTTCCCATTGGATACTTTTTCAAATGTGTGCCATTCCAAAGCTTAGCCTAAGCATATTTTATTATTTTCATAAGCTATAGATCTCTATAAATACAATTCTAATTGACCTCTATTCACTATATGGAGATAGATGAGAAAACTATTCAAATCAAAGATAGTTGAAAAACATTAAGGTATTTGATCCCTATTCTACCATACTTATGCATAGTACCATATACATTAGCCCTATACCTAGATTTCAAATCTCAAGCACACTAAAGGTATCTAATTCCACTCTCATTCTAGCATTCACTTGTACTTGCATCAAGCACTAGGTGGGAGAATTACATCAGGCTTGATCCCTCTTTGAAGTATTAGTATGTAGGAAAATCTCTTCATAGTGGGGTGTTGAGGATGTCTAGCCTATCCTAATAAATAATACACAATTATTTCTCATGCCATTCTTACAAGGAAGATTAGGGTTTGTACATTAATCATATTTTATAGGAAGAACATAGAGATTTAGGTTTTGAGTACATAGGAACATGACCTAAAAATGTAGGCACAAGTGCTCCCAAAAAATAGGAATAGTCCCACAAAGGAGACATTAGTGATACATTGAGGAGACCACACAAACATGGTGCTACCATCCATATGGGGTTCTAATATCTAGTGAGTAGATGAACGCTATAATCCTATTGACAACATATAGAACTATCTATAACTTAGTTTTTAGAACCTAGATCATCCATGATAGTCACTTTTTAGATAAGTCTATATTTATACCTATTTATTTCTATTTTTAGAAATTTAAAGGAGGTCAAAAGTCATAACAAATTAGTGGTTAATTATTTTAATTTATTTAACTAATTTAGACATCTCAACCCTTTAATCTAAACATAGGTTTTACATAGTAAAACCCTAAAAGGTTAAATCATTTTGTAACCTCTACTTACTTTGAATAATGCTTCAAACCCTAGTTTGCATTAATCCAAATTTTTGTTCAATAAATTAGGGCTACATGCTTTTAATTATCTAATTTTTTTAGACAACCTATCTAATTAAATA
Organism: Torreya grandis; assembly: GCA_037957365.1. Classification (NCBI taxonomy): domain Eukaryota; kingdom Viridiplantae; phylum Streptophyta; class Pinopsida; order Cupressales; family Taxaceae; genus Torreya; species Torreya grandis. The sequence continues at coordinate 149,313 of JARHVA010009433.1, read as the reverse complement.
AATCTTATATTAGGGTTTCAATTTATTTAAATATAGTTTAAATCTTTGCAAAGAAATCATAAATTCAAAAAAACTAACGCTAGACACATGTACGATTTGTATCATGTTTATATATATACTCATATTTCATATTCATATATCTTCTAATTTTTATTTCATATAATCATGATCATAATGATATAATAAATTAATCACTTTTGATTACAAAGTTTAACACTTTCATTGGCATGCTTGTTCCCTTTAATTTAGAAAAAACTCAAAAAAAACATAAACACATCTATAGATGATGTTTTATATCAATTGTAATATATTTCATATCTCATATCATGTTATCTTTATCCTATATGGAATTATATTAACAAACAAACCCATACACATATAGAGGATTTAACACATAAGCTAACAACTATGTTTCAGGTTTCAATGTCATATCTTATGTATAGGAAAGAATGTCCTTCTCCTCCTCATCTCCATGAGGGTGATAACTACTTTCCCTATAAATAGGTCCATTATATCAATCCTCCATGAGATGAATCATCCTATACCAATGTCACTATTCCCCATACTCAACCTATTCACACCTCTTCCCTACAGGATGTGTGCCTACATGTTCAATCAGAAACAACTAGGGTTTACACGTGTAAGAATCTATGTGATCAAATTATCAGTATGATTAAGATAATTATAGGTTTATAAAATAAAATTCAAGAACTACATGAAAATATTACAACATTTTAAAAAATAATTTACAATACAAAGGCCTCTACGACACAATGATGTAAATCATGTTTATACATCTTCAACTAGTCAATTTGAGGCAAGCAATGTTACATATCAAAACACCAAATCATAACAAAGTAAATCTATAACTAGTATTTCAAAAATAATTCAAAGATAAAAGAAGAGTTCAAGTGAGACACTAAGGGAAATTATTAAATCTAAGTTGACCAACCTCTCTCCTCTACACCTAATGAGGAGATCCAAATATTTTTATGTGTATCATAAAATGCATGGGCACCACACTAATTCATGTTTAGCATTGAAAAGGAAAATACAATAGATAATGGATACAAATGACTCACATATTATCATTCACACAACATACACTGACACATCTACAAATTCAAAAAAGGGTCAAATTTAGAAATAGTAAAAAAAATTGGTTACTAAAGCATAACTCAGAATAACAAAGGTTTAAAAAACACAATCAGATCAAGAAATAGTACAATAAACATAAATAAATAAAGTAAAGCTACCTCTCCAAAAGGAGGCCTAACATTTAATATGGTATAATTTTGGTCACAAATATCTACAATAGTTTGATAATCATGATCAAGGTTTGGGCAAATAGACCTAAGGTATCACTTCTCCTATTCTTGTAGTTGATAATATTGGTCAACAAGATTTGGGTTTTATTTAAAAACCTAAGGCACATCATTCAAAAATATATTTTATCAAGGTAAAACATCCAGATGCATAGGAAATATTACAAAAAGATCAAGATATTAAGTTACAAATTTAAAATCATGCTCAGCCAATAAACATTCTCAAACAAGACTGTCTCACAAAAGAACCTCCACAACACCATATGCCTATAAAAATCATAATTTCAAAGGGAAAAATTAATATTAATTTACCAAAGCACAATTTAGAAAGTTGAACTCCATAGTATAAGGAAATTCCCTCTATCACTCTAGGTTAGCTTGATTCTGATGTTGAACAATATTATGATTCTAATGATTAACATTACTTAGATTACCACTGAAACAACATTCAACTACAGCATTGAAATCACACTGCATGAGAGATTGTCATTCCTATTTTTGACACAAGTCACGATGATATTGAGTCTCCCATGAGACTCATTGTTTAGTATGGTTCTTACCCTTGTACATACTTCCTTATCTCTCTTGTTCCTTGTACATGGTTTATTTTCATCTTTTTAAACTTATATTATACTTAGAAAACACAAAAACAATATAACATGTCAAAATATAAAAACATTCAAATATTTCAAAACAAAAAAATACAAATTATATACATTGTTATGTTTACATTTTTACTACTTGCCAAATATTTCATATTGATACCTATCCTATTATAGTCAATTTTATCATACACATATATTCAATTGTTCTTATCAAGTGTTTTTAGATTCTAGAAAGGAATCTATTCCAGTACAATAATATAGACCATCTATCATCTACCCACTAGAGGAATTCACACCAATTCAAGTTTATACATTGATACATCTACCCACTCAGGGCATCTCATACATAATTGCTACTACTAGGTTTTATATTTACATAGTATACATTCCAATTTATGCATTGAATTATCTTGATATTGATAATTTTTACTCATTTCTCATATTTTTTTATGACTATCACTAGTTAGACTTATTATATAAGCATCTTAGCATTTACATAGATTTGTACTACATAATTATACATGCTTTCATTTCTAGTTCCTAAATTAGACTTGATTGTGTTTCTTATGCTTCTTCCATTATCAAAGTCATTTGAATATGTCATTATTCGTTGGCTCTATGCCACTTTTTTTTAATTCCTTATACATGTGCCCATGTCCCTTATGTGTGCTTTCTTATTTCTATATGTGTACATCTGAACATGTCCTTCTATGCGGCTCTAAGCCAAATTTCTTATTGTTTGCATATATGGACATTTGAACATGTCCTGGTATGTTTCCACTCTTGAATTTAGTGACATGTGCCCATGTCCCTTGTATTATGTCCCCTTTTCCTACCTTTGTGTGCCTCATGTTCTTCTATGTATGCTTATTTATATGCTTCTACACCATGACACTTTTATTTTCTTATTACACACACCATTTTTTTAAGTCGTAAGGGACCTCATGCATCTACCCTTCCTAGTTGGGTATAATGATGGACATCATGCCCCATCCCCCTAGGTAGTTACTCATATTTATTGTTATACATTAATTACATCTATCTTGACACACTTATGAAATGATAGATTACAACATACATCTTACATTACTTACTCATGATTAGATACATTTACATTCCAATATTATGTTTGTACATTATATTAGAATATCATGCACATGCTCTAGATAACATATTTTATAGAGCTACTTATTTAAAGGGTAGTTATTACATAAATTTCAAAACTACCCTAAAAATAGGGGGAATTCATAGGGTTTTTCATAGAGATTAGGATCCTACATTGTTATTCATAGATACATTTTAGCACACATGCTCAGTTTCAGATATCAAACATAGGGCAAACACAAAATAAAATAAAGACTCATATAAAAATTTAGATCACTAAAAAATTAGATCAAGCAAACATTAGTGCCTAAATTGGGACACTAGCACCATAGGGTACTACTATCCACTATAAGACACTATTGTCTAATAGCTCTAGTTTTAGGACATTCTAGATTAACCAGACTAGTACACTAGGTATAGTATAGACTTTCACAAATATAATCATAGGTTTGATAGTTATCTTTAGATTTAGCTTAGATACATTCATTTTAGCTTAGATTCATACCAATTTATTAGATTTTGAGGCATAATGTGTAGCATTATCACTCCTAAATTTAATTTAGATATACAGATTTAACTATTACATACTCAGTTTAGATTCAATATACTTAGATACCATATTGGAGGCATGTGTATGGCACATAGTTTCAAAATACTTAGCTACACATAGGTTGACCAGATGGAATGGAAAACTCCATTTCATTCTCTACAATGTATACACTTTCTATCACATTCTAGGTTATCACCAAATCCATGCCTTACTCCATCTATAATGGCCCAAAGATGCCTAATATACTTGAGTGGCCATGAATATGAATACATAGTTAAATTTACTTAGTTATATACTTTAATCACTTTGAGTAGTTTATTTATAGATTCATCTACTTTACATGGATGGGTAATGATGGAGTCATGGCATACTTGAATGTTTGAGCCATCCATATGAGAGGGTTAGACAAACTTACAGTCTTATCCAAGCTATTCATAAAGATCAAGATCCATCAAGTAGGGGTGGGAAATGATGGAATCAAAACCATATTGATTTTTTGAGCCACCCATATGAGGATTGAGTAAGCTATCAACTCAATCCAAGCTATTCAATAATATGAACACTATGTACACTCAGACATGCATTTTATCACTAGGTTTATGCATTGGTTCATGTACCCAATGAGGTGTATTCATTCATTTCCTCTATTTTTACTTAGATTTTACTCAGTTAATTTATTTTAACATAGTCTTTTTCTTTTTATCATCTCTTAAGTAAGGACTATTTTTTTCATGTTTCATTGCAAGACATTGCTTTGGATCATGTTTCACATATGCAAACCTAGATTTGCATACTCAGACTCAACTACATAGGATTCACTTCTAATTTAGGTCTAGGTATGCTTATTTTTCCTTTATACTAGTCATTTTACTTTGTTGCATTACTATCATAAAGGGTGGAAAATTTAATCACCTAAAAATGGTAATTGGATTATGAGAGTATCACTTGAGTTAACCTATATCTAGGGTAGACATAGACATATCCTTGAGCATTAGATATACTTTTATAGTCATTGATAATACCACAGTCACCTATAGTCAGCCAAAACACAATCCCATAACTATCTTCACAAATCCTAACCCAACTTTCTTAGCAATCTGCCAATAGAACATTAGGTCCACATTTGGGACACTACAGCCATATGGAGCTCGTGTTCCCAACTAATTACTACTATCCTTAGCCCTAACTCTTTCCAATAGATAATTTTTCAAATGTGTTCCCATCCTAAGGTTATCCTAAGCATATTTTCTTATCTACACAAGTTAAATATCTTTATAAATACAAGTCTAATTGACCTCTATTCTCTAGATGGAGATAGATGCAAAATATATTCAAATCAAAGATAAAGTTGAACAAAATTAGGGTATTTGATCCCTAGTATACCCTACTTATACATAATACCATATACATCATCCTTAGAGATATATTTAAAATATTTCAAATCTCAATCACATTCAAGGCATCCAAGTCCACTCTCATTCTAACATTCACTTGCACTTGCACTTGCACTTGCACCAAGCACTAGGTGGGAGAACTACATTGGGCTTGATCCCTCTTTAGAGTATGGTATGTAGGAAATTCTCTTCATAGTGTATTTTTGAGGATGTCCATCCTATCCTACTAATGATCACATAATTATTTTTCATGTCATACTTTCAAGGAGGATTAGGGTTTTTTACATTAAATCAAGTTTTCCAAGCACAACATAGAGTTTCAGGTTTCATGTGCATAGTAACAGGACCCAAAAACATAGGTACAAGTACTCATATAAAATAAGAAAATTATCACAAAGGGGATATTAGTACAATATTGATGAAACTACACAAACATGGCACTACTATCTATATAGGGCATTACTATTCATTGAGCAGATAAACACTAGAATCCTATTGATGACACATAGAACTATCCAAAACTTAGTTTTCAAAACCTAGATCATTTGAAAAAATTAATTTTTAGATAAGTCTATATTTATGCCTATTTATTTCTATTTTTATAAATTCAAAGGAATTCAAAGGCTATAACAAATTATTATTTAACTATTTCAATTTGTTTAACTAATTTAGACATCTTAGCCCTTTAATATAAACATAGGTTTTACATAGTAAAACGTAAAAATGTTAAATCAAACTGACTATATAGGATACTCATAATATACACCTATAACTATGTCCACTTCATTTTACTATATGTACTTTAGGCATCAATGTATTATAAATTAAACTACACAAAGTCTATACATCTATGGTCATCCTAACAACATGTTTAAAACCCCATTACTATATAACAATAGGAATGGCTTGACTAATATGGTTGATCCACCTAAAGAGGTAATATTATGCATCCTAAGGTACTATGACTCTATCCATAAAATATTTTTTTTGTATCATCTAAATATTTTTGTGTGTACCTAAGAAATTGGAGAAGTGCCATCATGAAAACATTATTACTTGATCTACTATCAATCATAACATTTTGTATAGTTTTTTCATCAATGTAAGCTCATATTAACAAAGCATAAAAAATATAAATCTCCATAAAATATATTTTTATCATCAAATATGAGCATGGGATATTGAACTAGATTATTTTTAAGTGTACCAATGATAGTATCTAGTGGATGATCATATATCATTGGTGGAACATTCATGTTGTATGCATAATGTATACCTGAAGTGTCCTTAGTTTTTTCTAATTCATGTTTAGGAAAAGGATCACTAAATATATTCAAATTTTTATTTCCATTATGTTTTAGTCAATATTCCTTTATAGGAGTACCCATATCAATAATGTTGTCATCTATGAGATCATGTATCATGTGTCTCAGCTAGAAATACTTTTTCATTGATTGCCATGTAATCTAATAATACACACAATATGAATTTTCATCACATTTTATCAGTCTAAGTCTAATTGGATCGAGCTCATGTGGATAAATTAATGTGATAAGGTTATACTCAAGTAAATTATTTAATGGTACATGTGGAGGTGATGGTAATAATTAAAATTGCCTCTTTGGTGGAGTTATCAATTATAACTAATTTATGGGTTGTGACACTACATTTACTATGGTATTTACCTCATTATTGTTATCACTTGGTTTGAAATTATAATTTGTTTTTGTTAGAAACTTCATGTTTAATTAGTTATATGAGTTGATGTATATTTAATATTTTTTCAAATAAATTAACATGACTTCTCTATCCATCACGTATGGTGTAACTCCTCAAATGATTTGAATATGATTGATTCATGGAGTTGTGGTAGAAAATTTTGTTTGAATATATATTACAATTCATTTTCATCCATAACATTGGCCATCTTAGATATCATGTTCTTATATTAAATCACATAGTAATTGATTGGTTCATTGAATCCCTTCTTAGCTTATAAAGTTTTTCTTAAGATAATTGTTCACAAATGTTGATGGAAATTTTCACTAGGAATTAATCATTCAAGGGGTTAAATACTCTTACATATTGAATAGGGAGATCACAAAATAATTTTAATGCATATTATTTAAGACTCCTTGGAAATAGATTAATCAATAGTTTGTTTTTGTATGCATAGTCCAAGCATGCTACATGGCATGATCTAAGATGTTGCTTGGGATAACCTTTACCTTTGTATAATGGGGCTTAGGAGATACAAAGCTATTTGGTAAAGGTTAGGTCGATATTTCAAGGGCTAATGTGTTATAGAAAAAATTGTGTGAATCCATTACATGGCTAGCTCTTGATGCACCTTGATCTAATTATAACACCTTCATATGTAGATTTATACAATCTTGATCAAGGAATGTGCATTAGATGAGGTTTAAAATGGAATTCATGTAACCATCATGGGAAAGGTGAAGTTTTCCTATGTATGGGTGAACATCATAATCTACTTAAGGCATTGTGTTTGCCCCATATTTTGGTAAAATGTCACATAGGTCATTGAAGGGTTAGGCATAGAAATAATACTAGTAATAATGGTCTAAACACTTGATTTATAATAATTAGTTTGAAATTATTAGATAACAATGGTGCATGGCTCTTATTGAGGTACTTGAGATGTATCAATCTTAAATTTTTGTGTGGCCTTAAATGCCAAGATCAATTGGATAACTCTACTCAATCAGATAACTTTACTCACGTCTTAAGGACATCGATGGAATCCTTCATGAAATTCATATAAGACTTTAACTTGGTCAGGATCCACCCCATTAATTTAATTAGGATCAATTCTATCTGATCCCTCATAAGTATTTTGATCATTATGTTCATTTTTATTATCTTGGTTATCATATTCCAATGAAGGCATATCAACACAATCATATGTATTCACATATTCATGAATAATTGCATCATCAAAAGTAGAATAAATATTAATTTTATCCATTTTAGTTGAAGTAATAGGAATTTTATTATGATTTGTATAGGTCCCACTTAATCTATTACTTCGTCAAAGAGATACAAGGGATCTAGCCTTCTTAGATGATAGGATGGGATCATGTAAGAATGCAAAAGGATAGGGAAAAAGGTAAAAATATATATGTCTTTTGTGTGGGGAAAATAAAAAATCAGATATAAAACCCTAAGACAAAAATATTAACCCTAGAAGGATGAAGCCTTATGGGGAAACCTATGGATTTATACTATGTGATATGTGTATGGGTTCATCAATATATTTTTACATTATTTTAGATTAATAAATAAGATTAATCTAATTAATATATTAACTTTCAAATGTAATTCAAATCAATAAATATGGCATTAAAACATACATTTGAATGTAAAATATTGAGATTGATTATTCTTATTTAACAAGGGAATATGCTAAATATGGAAAGTAATAAAGAAATCATGATACCTATATTTTTTGGTTGACTATTTGACTGGGACTGTAGTCTAGAATTGAAAATTAGGGATAAGAAGGTTTATGGTTCACTTTATTTTATAATTGATAGATTGTTTGTATTGGGTCAATTCTGTAAGATTGGGTCAGTTATAAACAATCGATATTGGCATGCTGGTTAGTACTGAAGTTAACAAAAGTATTACACAATGATTGTATAACCACCTATGATTTTATTTGCTTACTCTCTATTTCTTGATCCCAAACCTTGATGATTTGCATAGATCTATAAATTAGCTGCCTTAACCTTAAAACTACAGATGTGCTTCAAAGGGCTATAAACCTTTTTAAAATGGTGGAATTGTAATACATTGATCTTACCCAAATCACCCATACTTAATGATTGACCTTCACCTATGTATCCAATAATCCAATGAGGGAAATCAATCCACATGTAGTTCTCCTACCTATTTTAATTATGAAATTCTACCCTTTCATTATGTGTATGCAACTAATGATTGATCTTGATACTTGATGATGTTTCATTTGGCTTGGATTTTGAGTGATTCATACTTGGTTTTTTATTTCTCCTAGTGATAGGTTTTAAAATTAGGAAGAATAGGGAATAATTTATAGATTCATACTCCAATGAGGGAAATCAAGTGACATTTATTTCTCCTACCTAGTGTGATTTTGTAATTGTTATCCTTCACTATATGTATATAGCTAATGTTTGATTTTGATAATTGATAATACTTAATTTGACTTAGTTTTTGAGTGATTTATACTTGTTTTTTATTTCTCCTAGTGATAGGTTTGTAAATTGGGAAGAATAGCTCATATTTGCTTAATGTGGAATATTGTATATATGTATATCAAATAATTCCCCAATTCTTTTTGAATGAGACCTTCATTTGTTTAGACATGAATCCAAATAAATTATTCCTCATGACATAAACACATTAGGATTATGTTACAACCTTAAGGATATATTTTAATTTATAAAATAGCCATTATTGGGAGAGGGTCAGTTCTGACCAAGTTGGTGAGTATCAACTAGTAGTATAAACTAGCCTAGCAAAACTGACATGTGTATAGTGTTGATGCATTAAAATTGTGCTTGATTTTAATCAACAACAATGGGAAGTTTCAAGCTGTGGGATGATGTGGCTTGAAACAACCTTCATATTTTAGAGAAGCTGGTCTCTTCTTTTGTATCGAGTATTGGAGAAAAGGGATAGGAGATTAAATAGAAATGCAAATACAGGAATTGAAACCTAACTATGGCAATGCACCTGAGTGTAATCCTAATCCTAACTTGAGAATAGAGAAACTATTATATGATTCAATTACATTTAAGAGTAGACAGGTGCATGATCAATGTAAATGATTGGAATAATAGAAACAAAGGCTCACAACAGGGGAGTCTTTTGCTGAGATACAGGAATTATCAACAAAGGCATAGTGTTCAATCTTCTTAATAGAACCCTTCAATCACATAAGAGGCACAAAAGTCACACACAGTTATGTAAAACTCCAGATTCTAGAAAATGAGACAAAAGCAAATAACATTTCCAATCACAATAGTAGCAAATCTACAGCATAGACTACTGTGTAAATGACACAGGTAACACCAACCAAGGCATGAAGCTTAAATTTCCTTAATTCATTCAACCACATAAAGGGCACAGAAACATGCACGATTATATCAACTTTTACAACTTCAATAAATCAAGACAAGAGCAAATGATATTATTGGTCTAAATTACAAGAAGTCTAAACTATCAAAAATCTCCCCCCTTCTTTTTTTTTAGATTTTACAATTCTTCTTATATAGCCTTAGGTGTCTCCTTTGATTACTCCCCTTTCTCGCGTGATCTTCTCCATCCTTTGCCTCTTTGGCCACTCAACTGTCTACTCTACCTCCACTATTAGGGGGCAAACAGATGGTGCCTTGAATGCTATGGGGGCTCCATAAATCTACCCGATGCACTGTTCCATCTACTCGACTTAACTCCAACCGATTTTCCCTCCATTTTACTTTGTAGAAACAGATACATGAAACACTCTGTTATGTTTGAAATGGGAGAGGACAGTCAATTTTCTAAAAATCCTCCAGGCATCAAAAAATGACACTTGGCACTCTCCACTGGGTTTATCGAAGACACGTGGCCCTCTCCCTTTCCTTGGCTGTGTTATAGTTTTATTTAGGACTCATAACGAACTCTTATGGATGGTGACACCTGGAAACTTCCATAGACTTTGAAGTAACTCTTGAGGCCCACCACAATCTTTATTCAGTGATGACACTCAAAGATGATCTCTCAGGTGATGATGCATGGAGGCTTTTGCAGCTTTTAGGAAGATGCATGGCATCTGCCACTTCTCCTTCTAGGTTTATGTGGCATCTTCCACTTTCTCTAGGGATGGAGTAGAGAGGGACCTTGGATGGTGAGATGTGGCAGTCTCCATTGCACTTCGAGAGAGGCTTCTCTTTAAAGTTTAAAGGGAACCTAAAGCCTCAAGCACAGACACTTATCACACTCTATTGAAGCAGGTGAGGCCACGCGGTGACATCCATTTTCATGTGGGATCTTTTAAGGGTCTCACAAAAGTTGACATGTGGCCTCTTCCACTTATTCCTTCCCTTTTATGATTCCTTTGTTATGAAATTTGATGTTTGTAGGCCTATCATTATTTAGCCTTGTCATTGGACTTGTTTCTTGTTGAATCAAAAATGAATCAAGGTATTGAACTAGACATACTTCAGACACCACCATGTGGTGGCTTCCACTTCTAGCAGTTGGGATATGTGGCAGCTTCTATCACTTTAAGAAAAACAACACTAGGACCTTTTACTACTACCACTTGGCATGTTCCACCTGACTTTGATACTTAGCCTTTTGGAATTCCCACCATAGAAATAAAACTCAGGTGCTGATATGTAACCACAAATGTTACCACTTGGCACATTCTACTGAGCTTATATGAGACACATGGCACATTCTAGCCAACTCACAAAACATAAAGAAGGTGCCCTTAGATGATGACACTTGGCAACTCTCGCTCGACTTCAACACTTAGATGAACCTTCCTCCTATGTTGAACCAAAACTCTATCGCTACGTCTGAGGACCAAAATTGTAGTGCTCAACCCAAAATTTAAATATGATGTAGATTAAAAATTACTCTACAATTATTAGCAACCACCAGGACTTTTGAGCTTGCTCAAAAAGAACCTGCCTCTCACTCGATCAAAATTTCAAAATATACAACTTTAAAAGAGCTATCTGGAAGATAGACCACTCATGGTTGGATAATCCTTTCTTGTTCTACAACTCATCAAAAGCCAAATCCAAGCTAATGAGATCCTTGTGCAAGAAGGTTTGCAGGACTTGGGCAGTGGCTTTTAGCTTGGATTCTAGCTAGAAAATAGGAATTAGAACAATTTTGACCTCAGAGGTTGGAGAATCATCCCACAAGCTCTATAAAATGTTTCATCCCTTTGCCTAGCTAGCATTAATGGTTAGATTTGGTCCACCATCAGCACTATCCTCGCATCTGGAAATGGGGAAGGAAGGCCCAATTGCACCAAATCTTCAATGTGTTGCCTCATTTCACTGATGCCTTCTTTGATGACATTAAGACAGCTTCTACAATTGTTGGCTGTGGTATTATGACTGAGATCCTCATTGACCCATTTCATGGTGGGCATTCTATCAAGAATCCCCATGGCTGCCAATGTTACATCCCTTGAGCTGTAGAGCTTCTCTAGTAAAAAATGAGAGTCTGTGACTCTTCTGGAGATCATGGCAAGAGTGTTTTGTACAAGATTATTGACCCTCTCACATAACTACTATTCTTTGAGGAGGAAGGTGAAAATTGGCTTGAGCTGGAGAATCTCTAAAGAGATTCTCTCCCATGCTAATTTGTAAAGGCCCTTTACCAGCTACACCATGCCGATATCTCTCAGCCTATTGGCCAGCTCAATTGCTAGTTACGTGGTCTGCTACTACTCTGCCTAGAGTTGGGCTTGAAAAGTCACAACCTTATTCTATTATTCTAACAACCTTTGCTATGATTGGGTAACCTATAGTTGGAGTCCTTTAACTCTTCCCTGCAGTGTTGCATTTTCCCATCTTAGAGTTATTGCTACATCCTTTGCAAGTGCAAGCTCTATCTTTAATGAATCATTTTGGGCCTGAATTACCCATTGAGTTTGGAGGGAGATAGTATCTTGCAACTATTTCTGTAGACTAGCTATCTCATTGTCCTTTTAGTTTATTTATTCAGCCAAACTACTATAGTTTGCCTTTTCTGTGGCCAAGTCGGCCTCCATCTTCTGTAGTCTCCTTGATATCCTCAAATAATCTTTATGACTATAGAAGTGGATTCAGTCATGAGCTTGACTCTATCTTGAGGCCTAAATAGGGACATGTCAATGACCACTGCATTCATGGTGTAGTCTTCTAGCTGCATTCATTCGCTTAGCCTGACAATGTTGGGTGACAAATGGGTCACTGTCAGCTACTATTGGATGGGGTCAAATTATGACCTCAAATGTGGAACCACTGGCACTTTATTCTCTTTACTCCTCTTCTTCTCTAATCAGGCTTCTCTTGCCTCCTTTACGGCGTTAGCCTACATCTAGAAGGTGGAAGGGGATGCAATATGTCCCCCTGCAAAGGTAAATCCTTATGGCAGGCTATATTGGAGAGCCATTGGTTGTGTAGGGGTGAGTTGCAGGGGCATCTTTCTGGGAATGAAAGGGGGAAAATAGGGTAATGTTAAGGCTTGAGGCATCAAGGATGAGGTAAATTGTGAAATGGGAATGGCAGTAGTGGTGGGAGGTGTCATTTGGCTGCATGGAGGCATGGATTGAGAGGGAGGAGGGGGAGTAATTCCAACCTGAGGAGAAGTTGTAGTGCTCTACACTGGGCACTGTGAAGGCTCTTCTTCCTCTTCTGGGTCTAATTGGAATTACACCCTTCTTCTCTTCTTGGGTGTTTCTAATGTTCTTGCCATCTCTAAATCTCTTGTATAATAACTTGGTATGAACCTTTTGCAAGATAAAAACATGCTTGTTGCAACAAATTTCACTAGGCACCACAATCACAATGAGCAAGATATTTTTGCAGGAATGCTTGAGAGTTTGGGATCCTTTAAAATCTGCTAAGGGGGTATTTATGGGTTGATCAAGTCCTAAATGGCATTAATTTTGGGTGACCGTTAGCAAATCCTACTCAATCTTTGGGAAACAACAAGGCAGACATGTTATGCAGCACAAGGTACCTTGAAAATCTTGAAAGATTTGGGAAAGCATTTATTTCAGCAAAAATAAAGAGTTAAATAATTGCTTATTTTAAAAGAAAGTGGGAAATCACAAAGCAAAAAACAAAAACAAAGTGATGCAGGAATGGAAACTACCTAACTATCTTTATGACAAATCCTTACTTCCCTCCAGGATCAAAAATGAACTTTCCCACATCCTCTTTATGACAAGTCAGCTTGTGTTACCATACCGGTGATTGCAACAGATATGTCGTTGATGGAATGTTCATTACACCAGCCACACGGGTCTGCTTGCACTCGAATGAGTCTGAGCAAAATGTGTATTTTACATCTATGAACTCTTCTTTTCCTTGAATTCTCATCGAATATTAGTTCTTCATGCTGTCAGGTGTCATCAAGAAATCATTGGTTATTGGTTCTTCACTCTGTGCCTTTTGATATCCATTATCTCTTGGCTCATCTCCTTTAAATTCTAGCTTTATTTCATCATCATGCTCCGTGATGACTACATCCTCTTGAAAGGATGAATCTAAAAGTTGGCATGCTTCTTACATACTCAGATGAGTGTCACAGTCATCTTTTCCATATCCTTCCTAAATGATAGTGTCACCTATCTCAATGGCTTGATCAAGGGAGTATCCATACTCCTCCATGTCTTCTTGCAAAGTGAGGAAGAAGTTAGAAATGATCTCTTCCTCATCTGAAGTTAAGTAAAAAGCTTGCGTCTTATCCTCTTGCTCATCAAAGGGGGTGTCTATGGTGATTTCTTCCTCATCTGTACTTATGAAATCTTCTTGACTAACCATGAATTGAGTGTAATATTTTGCATACTCAGTTGCTTCCTTTAAAATATACTCTTCTTCAAAAAAGGATGAAGAAGAAGGCTGTGATGGAAAACAAGAAGCCTCTTGAGTAAGGGTAGAAGGGTCTTGAGGGGAAGGTGAGAGTTTGGGGACCTCTTCCCTTGCTACTGTCATAGACTCTGCATTGTTGGGGAAATGCTCTTAACAAGTTTGACCTTGTTCATGAATAGGGGTGACATATGTTTGATATGGGATTTGTGGTGGTGGATATGAATTTTGGTAGTCTTGATAAGGCCGTTTCTCATGAACGCTTAGCCTCTCTTCTAGAAATGCAATCAATCCACACACCTCCAGCATTTCATATGTAAGCTTTTGCCAATTTGCCCTTTCAATGGGGTCCCACTCACTTTTGATCAGGTCAATTGCTTCCCTCACTTGATAGATGACATGACAAGGAACCTCTTAGCCATATCCCCTTCTATTGTCAAGCTCTAATACATATTTCTTAAAACCCATCAATGCTTTCTTGAAGGTAAAAATGAGATTAGGCTAGGCATAAAACTGGTATAACTCGTGGCCATGTGCATCCTCATTACTTGACATAATTCTAGGAGAAGTTTGTTCTTGATTAAATATATAAGGAGAATAAGACTCATAGCTATGAGTTATAGAATTATACATACCAAAGGGATTTCTTGATGATACTGCTTGATTGGCTGATGACTCAAAGTCATTATTGGTGTCGATAAAAACCTCCAAAGGTAGATTGGCTGAAGAATACACCAAAATTATTCAACTCTTTGAAAGATTGGTCCCATCGGGCATGCCAAAAACTGTTGATGCCTTAAAATTGTGCTTGATTCTAATCAACAACAATGGGAAGTTTCAAGCTATGGGATGATGTGGCTTGAAACAACCTCCAGATTTTAGAGAAGCTAGTCTCTTCTTTTGTATCAGGTATTAGAGAAAAGGGATAGGAGATTAAACAGAAATGCAAATGCAAGAATTGAAACCTAACTATGGTGATGCACCTAAGTGTAATCCTAATCCTAACCTAAGCATAGAGAAACTATTATATGATTCAATTACATTTAAGATCAGACAGGTGCATGATCAATGTAAATGATTGGAATAACATAAATAGAGGCTCACAACAGGGGAGTCTTTTGCTAAGATACAAGAATTGTCAACAAAGGCATACTATTCAATCTTCTTAATAGAACCCTTCAATCACATAAGAGGCATAGAAGTCATGCACAGTTATGTAGAACTTCAGTTTCCAAAAAATGAGACAAAACCAAATAACATTTCCAATCACAACACTAGCAAATCTACAGCATAGACTACTGTGTAAATGACACAGGTAACACCAACCAAGGCATGGAGCTTAAATTTCCTTAATTCATTTAGCCACATAAAGGGCACAGAAACATGCACGATTATATCAACTTTTACAACTTCAATAAATTAAGACAAGAGCAAATGATATTACTGGTCAAAATTATAAGAAGTCTAAACTATCAAAAATATTCCCCCCTTCTTTTTTTTTTAGATTTGATGATTCTGCTTATATAGCCTTAGGTGTCTCCTTTGATTACTCCCCTTTCCCACGTGATCTTCTCCATCCTTTTCCTCTTTTGCTGCTCAACTATCTACTCTACCTCTGCTATTAGGGGGCAAACAGACGGCACCTTGAATGCTGTGGGGGGCTCCAAAAATCTACCTGATGCACTGTTCCATCTACTCGACTTAACTCCAGCCGATTTTCCCTCCATTTCACTTTGTGGCAACAAATACATGGAACACTCTATTATGTTTGAAATGGGAGAGGACACAGTCAATTTTATAAAAATCCTCCAGGAATCAAAAAATGACACTTGGCACTCTCCACCAGGTTTATCGAAGACACGTGGCCCTCTCCCTTTCCTTGGCTATGTTGTAGTTTTATTCGGGACTCATAATAGAATCTTATGGATGGTGACACCTGGCAGCTTTTATATACTTTGAAGTAGCTCCTGAGGCCCACCATAATCTTTATTCAGTGATGACACTCGAAGATGATCTATCAGGCGATGACACGTGGAGGCTTCTACAGCTTCTAAGAAGATACGTGGCATCTTCTGCTTCTCTTTCTAGGTTTATGTGGCATCCTCCACTTTCTCTAGGGATGGAGTAGAGAGGGACCTCAGATGGTGACACATGGTAGTCTTTGATACACTTTGAGAGAGGCTTCTCTTTAAAGTTTAAAGGGAACCTGAAGCCTCAGCTGTAGACACTTGTTGCACTCTATTGAAGTGGGTGAGAACACGCGATGACATCCATTTTCATGTGGGATCTTTTGAAGGTCTCACGAAAGTTGACACATGGCCTCTTCTACTTATTCCTTCCCTTTTATGATTCCTTTGCTATGAAATTTGATGTTTACAGGCCTATCATTATTTAGCCTTGTCATTGGACCTGTTTCTTATTAAATCAAAAATGAATCAAGGTATTGAACTGGGCATACTTTGGACGTTGCCACATGATGGCTTTCACTTCTAGCAGTTGAGATATGTGGCAGCTTCCGTACTGGGACCTTCCATTGCTGCCACTTAGCGTGTTTTGCCTGACTTTGATACTTAGCCTTTTGGAATTCCCACCACAAAGAGATAAAACCTAGGTGCCAATACGTAACCACGGATGTTGTCACTTGGCACGTTCTACTGAGCTGATATGAGACACGTGGCACATTCTGGCCAACTCACAAAACATAAAGAAGGTGCCCTTAGATGACAATGCTTGTCAATTCTCACTCGACTTCAACACTTAAACGAACCTTCCTCCTACGTTGAACCAAAGCTCTGTCACTACGTCTGAGGACTAAAATTGCAGTGCTCAACCCAAAATTTAAATACGATGTAGAGTAAAAATTACTCTACATATAGATGGATCGAACTAAGACTTTGTATATGTTTTTTTAGGATATTTAATAGGTTTGAAATAAAAAATCAGATTCTTTTAGGTGTTTAAAAAAAATGGAAGGGTTGACTCATAAGATAGAGTGCAAGTGTAAGAGGGTGGAAAGTTGGGACTTTGTTTGGGTGCTCAAGTCATGGATGGTAAATATGTGTTAATCTTATCATTTTAAAGTACTAAAGACCATATTTTAGTATCTACACATTCAATGTCATGAACCATTAAAATTTTAAGAAATAATTTCATGAGTATTTTGTCATTATAACTAAATATATGACATGAGGCGGCACATTATTTTTGTAAATGAAAAAAAATGTTACCATTCTTGGAATACATTTGGAATTTAGTCATGTTTATGACATTGTAATGGGATGCAATCATGTCAATTTTTAATAACAAATACATAATACATTGGGTATTTTTTCTAATAGCCCCTAGCACATGGTAATAAGTGAAAAATAATTTCTTACAAAAAGCTATGGTTTTGTACTATGTAATAATGGATTTGAAAGGATGAAAAAATGTTTCTCGTAGTAAATCTCAAATATCTATTGGTCAAAGGGTTTTTCCTATCCATTAAAAAATACATTTTAAAATAATTCAATCACATATGTGAGGAAGACCAAAAACATTATTATATGACCAATGACTAGGATTTGAGCTAATATATATAAAAAATTTCAAAAAAATCCTAGGGATCCAACACATGTGAATTATAAAATAAAAAATATTAAATACAATGTGTATAAGCTCTAATTAGAGAATACAATCTAAGAAATCAAATCAAATCTAAATTAGAAAATTAGAGTTCAATGATAGAGTAGCAAATGAACAAAATCAAACTAAACACACACAATTACAAAACTAAAGTGTAATAAGCTTCCTCCATTGTGATTAAATGTGATTTTATCTTAAATTCAATGGATGTGGGTGCTCAACTCTTCTTTAGGATAAATGGAATTGGGTAGCATTTTTTGTATGCAAGTGGATTTTTGATGGCTTTGATTCACTTAGATTCACTTGATAATTTGGTATCACTTTGATAACATAAATGTGGATGGTTGAAAGTGATGGATTACACATTAATTTATAAGCTTATGGGAGGTTAATCAAATGGTTGAGGATTATTTTAATTTTATTAATTAATTAAATAATCAATAGTGAATAATTAGTCCTCATCCATGAGGATGATGACCAATTCCATGGGTTGAGAAGAAAGAGGAGTTGGTTGAGTCAGTCAACAATAATGGGTCAAGTTAGTTGGTTGAGTCATCTTGGAATTTTAAATGTTCTATAAGATGACTCACAAGATAGTTTTGAGGAATTCGAGGAATGTGTTAGATGATTCAACATACGATTGAGACAAACTTGGAGGATGTCTGGGTGAGGTGAAAAATCTAGATTTAATGATTTTTTTAGAAAAACATGTGTGTATGATTATAATTAATTAATTAATAAATTATTTAAATTTTGGATGAAAGTGATATTCATATGAATTAAAATTGGATAATGATAAGGGTTAGCATGTCAAATTTAATTTTGAAATTAAATGGTGAAATTTGGGTGTCTACATTTACCCTTTTTGAAATGGTGTTGTAAAATAATACCATTTCTAATAATAGTAACCAAAGTAGAGAATTGATGATTGTGGATAAAAAATTTCCATACATAAATGAAAATGAATGTGATGATGCCCCTCAAGTGTTCATGTGAGAAAGCAGATGAATGCTTAAAATTATTTGAATGGAAAATGACTAAGTGGTTTATAAATAATGTCATCAATAAATTGAAGTACTATAATCAATACAAATGTTTGTAAAATTTTAGAATTTGTGTAAAATGATTTTCCCCTAGCCTTTTAAAAACTATAGAATATATTGGAAAAATAATATTTCTTGTTTGATGACTACACATTTAGATGGTACTTAGGACTCAGGAGTCACATGAGTCAATGTGGGAATGATATATCTCAGTGATGGTAAGCTATAGGTCAAAAAATGAAAAAAATTAGATTTTCCAATGGGGATAAAATTTTACAAGATTGATATTTGCAAGTAGGAATAAATATTTTAGCTTTTAGATCAATTGTTGGCCTAAAATTTGGAGAAAATTAGTTATGAAATGTGAAAATAATGATTTGGAGGGGAAATATTTGGATGATGGGGTGGATTATAAATAGGAGTAGGGGGTTTATTTGAAATTCATTTGTGTAATTCATTTCTTTGTGTTTGATTTGTAGATTTAAATTTTGTGATTTTTCTCCAGGTTGGAGATAAAAAATAGATCATATTCTAGCAGATAGGCATCACATCGAATGCATACCAATGCACCAGAGACCAGAGGGGAGTGGGAATACGGTAAGTAACAATTTTACATTTTTTTGTTTTATTTATATTATCATTAAATGACATGTGAATTTGAGAAAAACAAATTCATTTTTTACCTAATGATGAATTTAGTATTGATAATGGAAAATTCATTAGGATAAATAATGAATTCATCAAAAATTAGGTCTGAGGGTAAAAATGGAGAATTAATCAAAATTCTCCAAAAATTCAATCAAAACATTAAAAAATTCATTGAAAATTTTAGTGAATTCATTGAAAACCTTAGTAAACTCCTTTAAAAGTTCAACAAATTCATCAAAAACTTTAGAAAATTTGTTCAAAATTTCAACATATTCAATCAAAATCCTAGTGAATTCAGCATGACAAATGGTGAATTTTTTATAAGTGTAAATTGTAAACAGACGTGCTTGGGTATGATGAAAAATGAATATATGTGGGATTTTAGGTTGGATATATAGCTGAGTGGGATTAAAATTATGCTTTATTTAAGTTTATGCTTGAAGGTTGCTTATTTTATACACATGAGAAACATGCTCGAGAGCATTGTAACTATTGACTAGATTTATTGATTATGAGGTGGGAGTTCTAGAGGTGATAAGGTTGGCATATATTATAGAGATGATTGAGATACAAGAAGATAGGGCATATTTGATTGCACTAGTTGAATACTTCCATAGTGAGACTAGCACATTTCACCTACCAATAGGTAAGATGACTGTGATGTTAGAAGATGTATGGAGGATCCTAAGGATACCTTTTTGAAGGATATAGGTGTAGTAAAGTGAGGGTACATAGGTAATTAATCTATACCAAATTTTTGGTGAAGATTTTATATCTATGGTGAGGAGTGGGGTTTATATTGATACTTATATGGGATTAGACATAAATCCTTTGACGATGGCATTTATGGCTATTATTAGTGGCATTGTATTACCTGACAAGAATAAGAGGTTATTCTTAATAGGTTTATTAGTTATGATTGGGGATATGCTAGAGAGTGTCACTTAGTTTACATGGATGACATGTGTATTGACACACATATATAATAATTTACATCATGTGGTTTATATAAGTGAGTTTCCTATATGCACATCCACACTACTACAGGTGTGGGCATGGAAGCACATAGAAATTAAGCACCTAATAAGTTAAATGAGGAGGATGACTATTGAGGAACCATTTACTTATGGATGGAATGTATATGTAGGGAGACAATAAACATATTTAGGGGATGTGGATTATTACAGGCATACTATAGATGAGTTAATAGTGGATTAAATTATGTGAAGGCCATATAAAAATTTTGATCCATAATAGAGGGAGGATTCTACACATTTATACTATCTTATGACTCAGTACTACATTATTGGTTATCATTAGTAAATTATTAATCAGTACCAACTAGATAAGGTGATGAGACATTTTAGGATTATATAGGTGATACCAATTGGTCCTTATATTTTTGCATGATCAATATGGGAGAGAGAATTAGTGGGGTGAGAGCATTGAATCTAGATTTTTAGCTCAGATTTAGGCATTGGTTTAGACTATTACATTCTAGACCTAGAGGGATGTTGTATTTATAAGGATGATATATGATTATAAAACATAGTGGGATAATTAGAGACCACTTAGACTTAAATATCCCTATGTTCCACCTAGCACATGAAGGTAGAGACTACATCCAAAATTTAGGTCACATATTCAGAGTAGAGGCCAATAGGTGAGGGTTATGAGAGCATGTCTAGTATAAGGTGGTAGAAGAGGGGATGAATATGGGATATAAGGTTAGGATAAAAAGGTTATAGAAGTAATATATGTCAAATGAGATCAAACTTAGGATGTGGATGTGGGAGAGGTTGGGGGAGATGGTAGAGGAGAGACTCATATAGTGATTATTTATAACAATGTGGAGGGAGAGGGAGATAGAGGATATACAAATATGAGGCATGTCCTAGAGATAGACATAAAGGGAGGGGATGAAGTTGTGCACCAAATTTTAGGTTCAAGAAATATTATCAAAACTATAAATAAAACCCAAAACTTAATGACACTAATAAGAATGGATAAAAGAAGTAAATCAGAATAAATGGGACATTCTTATAATCCTTTTTACCTCTTCATGCCTTAATTCTAGGACTTACACTTGAATTACTTGATATCCAAATTTAAAATATTGGATTGCTTTGAGACCTTTTGATAGTGGCTTCTAATGCTAGAGTGAAAGGGATAATGGCTTAGATGAGAACTAGAAGGTTGTTATGGATGTAATGAGAGTGGAAATATGAGATATTAATGGCTTGATAGATGATTTTCAATTAGTCCTGGCCATTGCCTAAGCATGGTCTTTTATAGGAAAAATGGAAGGAAATTTGAATAATTTTAAATTATTATAAGTCTCTAGTTTAGATACTTCTAGAGACTTGGATGAGCTTCTCCATAGGCTTAGGGGACTAGATAAGGATTAAAGAGGTTTAGGGTTCATAGGGATGTAGGAATGGCTAGGGTGGTATGGTGACAAGGGTTTTAGGTGGATAAATATTAATTTTAAATTATCAAGTGGGTTTAGGGAGTATGTTAATAGGTAATAGGTTCAATTAGAGGTTTAATGGGGAGATTAATTAGTTTTTTATAATGGTGTAAATGTTTATGAGATATAGGAATAGGATGGGTATTATTAGTTATTTTGGATAGGACATATAAGAATTAGGATAAAATTAGTGGAAATTAGTATCATTAGTAGTGTCAGCATAATTTAGTGCATACATTTTAACCCTCTTTGAAAGGGTGTTGTGAGTGGAACGAGTAATGGTCTTTTAAAGAAAAACCTTGATGTCAAATGGTGTCAATTGTTAGAGGGATATGATGCCCCCGTAAGGGAGCATGTAGGGAGAAAAATTGACTCAGATGGTCACTCAAACAAGAATATTAAGGTGGGATAACACTCACATATGGATAAGGTTGGGATGCCCTAATTGACCAAACAGATAAATGTATCTCAAGTGATGGGTCTAGGTAAATGTCTAGAAAGTGCCTTATTTGACAAAATGACATTGATTAAATAAGATGGGTTTAAGCTAATGGATAAATCTCATAGAAATGATACTTGTGAGGGAAAGCTCGAAGGGGGATAATAGTGATAAATAATATTGATTGGTGATAAATAACTACTTTTAGTAAGATTCAAGGTTTAAAATAGCATGTGATTTCCAAATGATGAGTCAATAGACAGGATGGTGATGAGGGATGAATGGTGGTTGAGCTATCCTTAGGCATAAATAGTAAGACTAGGTATTTCCTAAATAGTCTAAAAAGACCTCAGGCTGATGTAGTTTTAGATGCGGGATGAGATGGAAAATAAAGCATTGGACATGTCCTACCCCAAAAAAATGTTAGAAGATGGTTAAAAGTGACTTGATTAGGATGTATAGATAATTAGATGATAATGGGGATAGGGGATGTTAGGGGGGTTATATAGGACAAAAGATCCAAAATAGGGTCATTTTCACTCATTGACTTTTGAGATTTTGAGCTCTAAGGTGAAATCATGGATCAGCTACCTCGAGCTTCTCATTATGGTGAGAGAGTTTAGGAGCACTAGAGAGATGTTGATGTTGGACCTGTGGTGAGTAACAAAGACTCTAACTTAGTATTTCTATGATTTTAGTTAATTTTTTATAGATTTTAAGGTGAAATTTATAGAAAAGTATGTTATCTAACTCAGTCTAGCAATACCTTGACTAGTAATTTTTCCCTCAATTGTGATATTGCCATCATGAGTTAAGGGATTGTAGGAGTAAATAGTGGTATTACAATAACACAAGCAACGAATTATGGTATTATAATATCATAATAGGGGAATTTTGGTATTGTAATGCCATGAATGGAGAGTCATGGGTTTGTAATCCTACTATTAGTGAGTCATGAGTTTGTAATCCCATAATTGGGAATGCTTTACAAGTCACGATATTATGAGTGTTAGTAAAAATGGTTAAGTTATGAGCTAGATTAATTAGGTTAGATGAACTTAGGGTTTGGATGCTAGTGGATTAGGTTCATTAGTAGGGTGAATAGGTGAGTTGGATAAGTTATAGGAATAGGATGAAGTTAGTTGGTTAAGTGAGTTAGTTTTAGGTCAATTTTCCTATTTATGGTGATAGGGGTCTAGGGTAATTTGGGTAGGATTGATGAGATAGGGATTAGGCTAGGGTGATGAGAATTTAAATAAGGGTGTTTTAGATAGATTAGGTGTATGGATGTGGGGGGTGAGGCAATATAAGTGAGGATAAAGTCTTTATGATGGGGATAATGATAAGTGAATGATGGTTGGTGCAAGAGGATTTAGTGTGTTAGCATCATGACTACAACATCTAAAGGTGTTACACAAGATGTGGTAAGTGGAACTAAAGGATTTAAGGGTATTAGAGCTAATGGGATTACATGATGTAGTGATGATGCCTCTGATTCACATAGATTGAGATTTAATCATAGTATTAGTGGATAAATGGCACTTAGAGATGAGTACCTTCCATTTTTTTATTGGGGAGATGACAGTGACACTTAAGGATGTATATAGGATATTTCATCTACCCATGCATATTAGCTCAGACATTATAGTGACTGCATAGTAATTTATAGATAGCGATGTAAGATTGATGCATTGATCTTGATAGGTGTTGATGTGAGGGGACATTGGATAGATTGACACTAGTGGTCATGGCTCTTGTTTCTGGCATTCTCCTACCAAAAAGAGTGGATAGTGGTTTCAGCTTAGCTTATTTGATGTATTTTTAGACATGATCCATGATCATTGAGTATTTGCATAGGGATCGATGTCATAACACACTTATATAGGGAGATACACCTAGGTGCATATAGGAGTGCACAGAGTTTTGGACCATCATTACTACTATAGATATGGAGCTAGGATCACATTGCTATCTAGTGATCATTAGGTAGAATTTTAGGTCTTGATCCTATATAGCCTATGGTTTTTTTATGGCACATGATATTAGGAGTACAACTGGGTCACACTATAGAGATGAGATACTATAAAGAGGATTTTTTATAGTTTTCACCTTGAGAATATTAAATGGATGTCTTATAAATGGATTATATTTGGCTAGGTTGATGATGTATGGACATAGTATAAACTGACAACATGTTATATGATGGGATGATGAGATTATATTATCAAGAGATACCATCCAGATCATGTGCAACATCACTTCGGTTTCATTCAGGATGTGTCAAGCCTAGAGCATTTATTTGCATGCAGTGAGTGAGAGAGGCCATAGTGGGAGAGAACTATAGATAAGGTGAATGGTCTCATAAAGTATGAGAGTCTTGAACCTATTTAGTGGGATTTTTACACACTCATCCTATATTTTGGTGTTATAGTAGCATAAATAGCATGGTGTTAACCTCAGATGTCGATTAGGTTGATATAGCCTCAGGTGGTGGTTTGGAGAGGTATAATGAGGAGATTGCTTCAAGCACAAGATAGGATATAGAGGAGAGTGAGGCAAAGGAGATAGATTCCTACATAAGGGATATAGGATGGAGGCCCAAATGCTATGGATATAGATGTGGGATATGGTGATCGATTACTAGTAGCAGCGTAGGTGGTGTGAACTAGGAATTTGAATCAAGAGAGACTATTAGTATTGTGTTAGTCCTAAAATGAAAAAAAATGATAAAACACACTAACCAGCATACATCTCTAGGCCTAGTTACTATGGTGAGGTTAATAACAAAAAAAATGAAAAACATAACTAAAAAGTAAATAGAAATAAGAATCCTTCACCTTCCTTGGATACTTTAATTTCTTGTTGTAGTGGCTTGATCAGCTTGTGCTCATGAAGTCTTCATCAAAGGAGGCTTGTCTATCTCCTCTTCTCCTTGGCACCTTGTTGCTTGTGGCTTGGCTTATGGCTTGGCTTGGCTTGGAATTAATTTGGCATGGTAATAGTAATTGTAATATATTTTAGAATCCTTTGTTAATTATAACTTCACATTATCAAGACCTTAAAATTCATGTGGCAAGGCCTTCTATTTAAAGACTTTTGCAAATGGGTATAATCAACCTGAACCATCCATTTCAATATTGAGATGTATGGCTAAGTATTAATCCAATTATGAAATTAAAATTCATAATTAAACCCATCAATATTTGGAATAGAGGAGAAATTAAGAGGCATAGAGGGCATTGATGAGCCATGGGAGGCATAAATCATGATATTTATGGCATTTATGGCCTAGAGATGTCCTCCTAAGAAATGAGGTCACCTAATGATGCAAATATTCAATAGTCATTTCCAAAAATAAGTATTCAACAAGTTTCCATAGAATTCTTAATTAGGCTCTAATTTGGTTTAATTAGCTCTTAATTATGATTAAGCACTTTGTGTACAAATTGCTCAAATTGATCAAAATGCCTTGTTATTGGTCTAAATTTTGACAAGATTGGAATTAGAATTCAATGTTAGATGCATTGGATCCATTATCCCATTTAGGATGTTGTCAACATAAAATAATAAAGGAACGTGTCTCATGCAAGAGATTTTATAGAAAAGAACAATCCAGAGCACCCAAGTGAAAAATTGGCATTTTGGTTCAAGATAATCTAATCAAAGTTAGTTTGCCCATAAATTGCATTACCCTATTTAACGATACCCTAGTCAAAATAGATACTTGAATATGTCAGTTTCATATCATTTACTATTTTTAGTGTTTTTAGGCCAAATTGTGTACTTTAAGTGGAAATTAGTTAAAAGCATGGTTGGAGGTCATTGGTGGCCAGATTTAGGTGTCTAAAGTTTGCCCCTATTTGGGAAGGCATTGCAAGCTATAAGCATATTAATGTCTTCTCAAAGTATGAAAAGGCCATGTATGCCTACAACTACAATGATGATAAACTAAATGTATGATGCCCCCTTGAGGGAATGATTGGTGTAAGTAGGTCAACAAACAGCCCTTCGATAAGAAGTGAAATGGGGGAACCAAATAAAGGAAAGATGATGGGGTGAAAACATAATAATATTGAAAAAGTAGTTAAAATCACTGATAATGTAAATGGGACAGTGTACAATGGTTTTCCCAAAGGTAGTTATAAGTATTATACCTTAATAGTGGAAACATAGTATGATAACACAATGAATTGCCCAAAGGTGATTATAATCATTGAGAATATGGATTAGCCCTAGTTAGGATATAAAAATAAGATAACAAAATGCCCCTATATGGGCAAAAAATGTAAAGTGGTGACAACACAATGATTTGCCCAAAGGTAGTTATAATCATTGAGAAATGCAAGTGGGATGGTGTGCAATGATTTGCCCATGGGTGGTTATAATCATTAGATCTTGATTATGGAAAACATGACAAACTTGGTTGAGGATGATGATAACTTAACACAGAGGGTAATGATGAATTGGAATAACCTACTAGTAGGGAGATGCTTGTCCAAACTAATAAAGGGTGAATTTATTTTGTGGTTAATTACTTTTTTTGGGATATCATTGGGATTGAATTAGGATGTCAATGCTGAAGATATGTTGATGACACCATTGTTGAATAGACTTCTTGAAGATGAGGTTTGTTTTATCACATGTCGGTAGACATCATGGCATAAAATCATGAGGACTTGACCAAGATATGCATAAGGATTAACTCTTGAAATCCAATACTTAATATAAAATAATGCACTAATGATAAAAGCCATGATGATAATGTAAACATATGAATATGGATGGATTCATGTATAAGTCTAGGCAAGGAATCACCCAATGAACACACATAAACTGAATCAAGGCAACAATGTTGAAAGCAAACAAACAACCAAAATAAGAAAAAATAAACAAACAAATAATGTAATAGAAACCCTATGAACATTTCCCCTAGAAAATAGGTGGAAACTTAATAAATGAACAAAATGGGGGAATATAAAAAAAGGAAAGGGGTGGTCGAGTTCTCTCTATATGCACTAGGAAAGTGGACACTACCTACATAGTTTCATGGATAAAATATCTAATAAAAACTTTAGGATAAATGTAGTTCTCCCAAGGAATGGGAAGAATGTGATAATTTATGAAAAAAAATATAATGGATGTGATAGAAGAATAAGAATGGTCTTGTATAATGGCAAGTGTATGGGAGCCAAAGGACAAAAAGGATGGGGAAACTAAGAAACAAGTGATTTTCTTGAAATTTAGTAAAGGTTCCCATAATCCTTAAGGCAAATAAGTGGTCAGTGTTTTTGTTCTTTTCTAACAATTTTACAAATGTTTTTGAATGAGAAACTAAATGGTTCGAGCTCACAAAATGGTGAGAGCATTTAAACTCAGGTTGCTCTCAAAATAGTGAGAGTGTGTAAACTTAGGGTGCTCATAAAATGGTAAGAGCATTCAAACTTAGGTTGCTCACAAAATGGTTAAAGCATGGTGACTGAGCTGACCTCAACAAGTATCAAGCACTACCTACATATTCCTAGAGTAGGAACTCAAGTCATTGTAGTTTCACCCTTATAGTAGAGGAATTTGACTAGTATATCAATCAATTCAAAAAAAATAGGTACAGTTGGTAAAAAGGCATAGTATGGCATAATAAGTGGAAATTTGGTACATCAAGACTCAATAAACAAATGTTTCCCCTAGTTTTCCTATAGGTGGTTATAACTAGGAGACAACAACATGGATCAATGGTACTAATTTGCCAAAAGGTGGTTATAATTAGTAGCAAGACTAGTGATAAGAAAGGAATAATAAATGAAGGATGCAACTTCCAAAACTTCTATCATACTGCTTAAAAATATGATCTCTATCTAAAGTACTTGAAATAATTGATGAAACTAATCATATTCATTGGTGCTAAAAATGCGTAACAAATGACAAAAACCAAGGTCAAATAGGCTAGGCTTTAGAACATGTTTGGTCAATAGAATAAGATGGTAAAGCATATGGAATGAGATAAAAGGAATGATAAGCATGATATTTTTACAAATAATAATAGAGATAAAATGGCACAACTAAAATGGTCCTTATAGATTATACACCTTAGCACTCAAACATAATACCACTTAAGGTGAATAATATTCATCAACTCAGGAAGTTCATCTCTATCTGGTGTGGTAAGAAATGTCCTAGATAATCATGACTATCAAGTAGCTTGAAGATTTTTGAGTGCAACTATGTATTTTTCATCAAGTAGGTCTAGCTCTTGTAGGTGAGTTACTTGATAGTCATGATTATCTAGGACATTCTTAAATGATATGTGTAGTTAAGGCAACTCAACCTTAATGGAAAGGATGGCTTCTATACCATAAACAAGTGAGTATGGAGTGGATTCTATAGGAGTACAATGATTGATATGGTATTCCCAAAGGGAAAGGAATATCTATAAGTGTCAATCAAAATTGATATCATTGGTAATATTTTTGATAATATTGACAATGGTTTTGTTTGATACTTTAGCCTAGCCATTACCTTAAGGGTAAAATTTTATGTGATGTTATATTTGGTACATATCTTGTCAACATCCTTGTTATTGAATGATCTTCCATTATTAGATATAATATTGGAGGGGATACCATAGCGATAAATAAGATGGTTGAAGATGAACTTGAAAATTTGCTTTCTAGTCACATAAGTAAGGGGTACAACTTCAACCCACTTAGCAAAATATTTAGTGGCGATAAGGATAGGTTTATGGTCATCAAATGAAGTGGGGTTGATTTTCCCAATGAGGTTGAGTCCCCATGTAGCAAGTGGCCATGATGTTAACATTAGTTTTAGAGTTTGTGTTGGGGCATGAATCAGATAAGCATGTCATTGACATTTGTCACACTTCTTTACATATATAGCTTCATCTACATCTATTATGCGCCAATAATAACCAATACGCAAAATATTTTTAGATAGGACTACCCTATTAGAATGAGCACCACATACTCCTTCATGAACTTATCTTAACACTAGTGTAGACTCTGTTGAAGTTAAATAATGAAGCAGAGTTCCATCAAAACTATGGTAGTAAAGGGTGATCCAAGTAGAGTATAACAAGTGGAGTGATGGATAAAGGCTTTGGTTTATTTTCAAGATAGGTTAAGTGGTAGAACTCGGTCATGAAGGTAGTTTTAAAGGTCTGAGTACCAGATAGAATTAGGACCAATAATATCCCAAATCATTACAATGGTTAAAGGTTCATGAGTTGGCACAAACAAATTCTCAACAAGGAACTGATATTCTCTAGATTTGTCTATTTATTAAATCAGAGAGCTGATAGTAGCCATGACATATGTAGTTCTATTTCTAGCCCTTGGTATATGCTCAAATTAGATATTTATAATTTATTGTTTTAGGGTATCGACCATAGCCTTATATGGAACCAGCTTATAATCTTTGGTTTGAAAATGGTTTGTAACTTGATTTAATGATCAATTAAAAATCACCATAAGCCTTTAGATGAGATATATTCCATTGTATGGCCTATCAAATTCTTATGACAAGTACTTCATACTTGAACATGTTATTTGTACAAATGATTATAAATGATTTAGCGATTAGATCCCCCTATGGTGTAATAAATAAGAGGCCTACCCTTAATCTATATGAAATAAATGAACCATCAAAATATAACTTCAAGTGTTTCTCCTCAAGAGGTGTGTCAATGATGGTCATTATGGATTCATCAAGAAAATGAAATGTGAGTCGCTTTATGTCTGCAAGGGGTGCTTCAGTAAGTTGATCTGCCAGGACCTGTCTTTTGATTGCTTTCTAATTGATATACTATATGTCAAACTCACTAATAAACATGATTCATTTATCCATTATACCTTGTAAATATTTTTTAGATAGTAGATACTTGAGCAGATCTACTTTTGAAATGACCATGGTTTTATTATTTAACATGTAATGGCACAATTTTTAAGTTGTAAAGACCATGGCTAGACAATATTTTTCAATAGGTACATAGTTGTATTTATAGGTGACCAAGGTATAGCTTAAGTAGTATACTACATGTTATTTTCCATTGTTATCATGTTGAGCCAAAAGTGCCCCCAAAGAATTGTTAATAGCTGATAGATACAGTAAGAATGGCTTTCCTAGTATAGGAGGTAACAAAATAGGTGTATTAACTAGATAGTCCTTGAGTTGTTGAAAAACTATTTGGTAGTGGTCATCTTAGTGAAATGCAACTCCCTACTTTAGAAGATGTGTAAATGGATGACACTTGTCTAATAATTGAGAGATGAAGCATTAGATTGATTGGATCTTGCCCTACAAACTATAGAGTTGCTTTAAATTGATTAGTGGCAGCATCTCGATTATAAAATGGACTTTAACTAGATCAACTACAATGCCCCTACGAGACACAATGAAGCCAAGTAACTTTCTTTAGGCTAATCCAAACACACATTTCTTTGGATTGAGTCTGACTTTGTACTCTCATAATCTTTCAGATATCTTACATAGCACTGTTGGATGGTCATCCCTAGTTTTAGATATTTCTAATATGTCATAAACATAGTCTTCAATAATATCATGCATCATATCATGGAATATGATAGTCATGTCCATTTTATATGTAAATCCATAATTTTTAAGACCAAATGGCATTACTTGATAATAAAATGTTCCTCATGGAGTGTTGAACATTATTTTATGTTGGTCTTCTGGTGGTATTCTGATCTGGTTGTATCCTGAAAAGCCATCCATGAGTGAAAGCATTTCATAACCTACCATGGAGTCGATAATCATGTCAATATTAGGCAATGGAAATTCATCCTTAGGAAAAGCCTTATTTATGTCTCAAAAATTAGTACAAATTCTAATTCCTTTAGGGTTTTTTTCTAAAAGGTATAACATTAGATATCCATTTTGAGTAGTCAATGGACTAGATACAACTTGCTTCTAAGATTTTTTCTAACTCTTTATTTACCAATATATTAATATAAGGATGCATCTTATGTGGCTTTTGTTTCACCATTTTAACATCAAGATTGACCACAAGGTGATGCAAAACCAAGGCAAGGTCCAAACCTAGTATGTCAGAATAAGCCCATGCAAAGATATCTACAAATTCTCTCAATAGAGTTGTAAAGACTTCACATTTCTCCTTAGTGAGGGACATGCCTAATTTTATACATTTTAGGTCTGATGAAGTCTTGATGTTTACCTTTGTTGTATCTTTAAATAGAAATGTCGAACCATCTTCTAGGATAGCAGACAAATACTTGAACGATTAGACTATATAAGGGTCCTCTATTAGGACTTATTCTTCAATGTCTCCTAGTCATGATGAATCTAAGTCACCCAATGGGATATCTATCTATGTGACAAAAATAGTCAAAAAATTTTGAAGAATTTGATCAAATACATGTTGTTGTGAAAAATTGAACTTGGATCCATAGGTAAGCTCATCATTGGTGGTCTCCTAGTCTAAATTTGAAGAAGAATGAATACCCCCATCTAATGGTGTCTGAAATAGGTTTTCACCACTAGACTAGCCTTTATCTTTAATTTTTCCCTGCTTAAAAAGTGCCTCAAAGATATTTTCACTTGGGGACCTTAATCTTTTATTTATTTGTCTTTGGCTAAGGGTATTTTCCCACTCTCCAAAATAGGTTTCACGATCTAATGTAATTGATAATCTTGATTTATGATCTCTCAATAGAACATTGTCTCTAAGGCCTAAAAAATCATAGAATGCCTCATCATTCTAAAATGCATCAATCGACAAATTGGATTCTTATTGGTCTGAATCTATCAATTGGGGATAGTATAATGGGAATGGGTTGTGATGAATGACTAGGGTAAGGGTACAAATGGAATTATTATCAAACAAGTTAGTCTTAGCTAGGCCATCAAAGGTGAGGCTATGATCAGACTCTACTTCATTGTCGACATCATCATCACTAGCCATTGGTGATGAAACTCAAATAAGATATGTGGGGTCACCCCCAGGTGGTTTAAATCTAAATCCATAAGGTCTTTTATACTTAGTCATATAAATTGGCTCAATGGTTCCTTATTGATTTAGTCTGAGGCCTCTTCTTTCATACTCTTGATGTTTCATGATCCTATTGGGAATAGGATACTTTTCACTTTTATAACAATTAGCTTGGTTGTCATTGTATAACCATGATTTGTCCCCTTTAAGAGGGTCTAGTTCTAGGCCAGATGTTGGTACAAACATGATAGGTCCCTTTGTTCTTTTTTTGCTAATGCATGAGTGGGGTATTTTTAGGTCATCCAAAGGTATTGACAATATGAAAGGTATCATGGGTTACATATTCCCCTAGGATATTATCTAAAATGGTGAAATGATTAGAATTTTCAAGAGGTGGCATATGGGAAAGGGAATCCAAGGTATTAGGATATATGCAATTATCCTGTGGAGGATCAATAAGTATGACCTTTCCTTTATCCTGCTTAGATCTTGGATTCATGCCATATTGGTAATTATAGCTTTGAAACTTAGCCTCAAGATGTTTATAGTGTTCATATGGGTGTAAATCTCCTAGATTATTCACTTCCATCCCTGAGTGGGAGAACTTGATAAATTGATATAGTGTGGATGAGACTACAAAAATCTCATGTAACCAAGGCCTACCTAGAAGCATATTATATGAAAACTCAAGATCAATAACATGGCAAAGTGTATCATGGGTTAAAGGCCTAATGATAACTAGTAAGCCAATGGTGCCTTGTGATTCTCTTTCTTGATTATCATAGGCTTTGATAGTTATCATTTCTGGCTAAAGATATACCATTATGTACCCAAGAAGCATGATGATCTTTAGAGAAACTATGTTGAATCTTGATCCATTGTCTATAAGGACACATTTCACTTTATGTTGCTTTATATAAACTTCTATATACAATGGATTATTATGGAACAGGCCAAGGGAAGACATATCACTCTAGTTGAATGTGACTTGTTGGGATGGACCTAGGTGTCCAACCAAAGCTTGAAATTTATCAAGGGATATGTCATTGGGAATAGTGGATTGGGTTAAAAACTCATTCAAATTATTCTTGTGGATTGTTGATGTTCATAGAAAATCTAAAATAGAAATTTGTGTTGGTGTATTTTGTAATTGTTCTACAATATCAAACTTCTTGTCTTGGTCAATGGTGAATGGTTTATTCTAAGGTTGAATGGTTGGTTTGATAATAGGTAAAGTGGCAGGTGATTATGGACCTAGGATAGTAATATTTGACCTCTAAGTTGTGATTGCACAATCAAGATTAGATGTTAGACTATAATTGCTAACAAATGCTAGGAATGGTGTGGACTAGATAGGACAAGTATTGGTTATCAGTGCACTTGTATGTGGTCACATGGCAAGGGTAAGTTATCAATATATGGTCCAAAAGTGGGAGTCCTAATTTTTTGGTTTGCCTATGTACAATCCCAAGTCAAATAAGGATTATCCATGTAATTTGGTTGAGTGGTATTATTTAGCAATGGTTTATATTGATTGTGCTTGGTCTAGGATTAATAGAGATGGTATTAATGCTACCCCCTAAAATATGACCTACAACCTTGTTGTAGTCATGTGCAACTGCATGGTAGGTTTGTTGGTTGTTACCATTCTGACCTTGGTTTTATTTATTGTTTTGATGTTGTGGGTTATGTTGTTGATTTTGCTAATTTTATTGGTTGGGCTCTAATTTTGATTTTGTTGTTGCATTGGTCGATGTTGTTTTTGTTGATTGTTATGTTGTTGTTGTGTGTTATGTTGGGGAAAGGAATTTTGTTTAATTCCAAGAGTTTGATTTGAGGTGGAATCACCATTATCCAATGTTATCTCCCTATTCTCCAAGATATTCTCAATCAAATGCTTAATTTTCACACATCTTCATAGATTATGCTCATTGACCTAATGATATTCATAAAATTCATTTTTATGGTACTAATCAGGATAAGGAATGCCTTGTAGATAATGTTTTGGCATAGGCTAACTAATCAGATTAATAGTGGAAAGTTTACAAAATACAGACTCAATAGGCTCTCCTAGGTCATTAAAGACATGATGCATAGGCACAATTCTCCTTAGAGGAGGGGTTTGTAATGGTAAAGGTTATTGCATTTGTTGTGTAAGTCTTGGTTATTGTGCTTGTGGCATTGGTTAGAGAGGTTGATGGGTAGGAGTAAGATAAAAAGGTGGTGTAGATGATGTTTACACTATTTGGATATGACGTGACTTGGTTACTCCATTACCCACAACATTCCTATTATGGTTGAATTACTTTGGTCTATCTTGGTTATTAGCCTATGCTAGCTTCAATGCTTGCACTTAGATTGGATGTTGGTTTTGGCCACTTCCCTAATTAGTACCTTGATTTTGATTAGTTAAAGTAAGACTAATGATCCCTTTATTAATAAGGACTCACTCAATCAACAAGCCTTTGTCAATGATCTCCTTGAAAGTATGTGCACATTTTAGTTCTAGATGATAAGCTATATCACTATGCAAATTTTTAGTAAACACAGTGGTTAATTGTTTATCTAGTAAACTATGGGTAAATTAGCTTGTAATGGCTCTCCATCACTATAGATAACTTGCAAAACTCTCATCAAATTTTTGTTTTGCTTGTGTCAAGTCAACCAATGAAATATCATGTTTGAGATTATAGTAAAAGTGTTATATAAACTTATCAGAAAGATCATCAAAAAAATTTAATGAATTCTTGGGTAACTTTAAAAACCACTCCAAGGCTTGTCGAGCCAAGCTCTTTAGAAATAACAATAAAATGTATATATCGCTATATGCCACTAGTTGATATGCGACAAAAAACTTGGTTAAATGGGTCTTAGGGTCACCTTTCCCTTTATATTTGTCAAATTTTGTTGGTTCATATCCTAGAGGAAATGGTATTTGTAAGTACTCCATGTTGAATAGATAATCACACACATCATCTAAATTAAACTATTTAGTTTATTTCCTAGCCTGAATGACAACAATTACATCCTTCATCTGTTGTAATTCTTGGGATGGGAAACTAGAAGGAACATTGGTTTGAGGGAGAATATTGGTTTGGGTAGATGGTTGGAAGGTCACAAGTGGGACACTTTGACCAAGGTATGATGGAGATATCTATTGGGTTATATTGGTTTGGTTGCAAAATGGACTAAGAATATGCATACATGGATTAGGTGTACTTGAAATTATATATTTGGTTGTGTTATTCTAGTTTGGGTTGGCTATAAATGTTTGACTTGGAGGATTTTTCAGTTGGGATGGAGGGATATAACTATACTATGCCTGTTATGGTTGAAAATTGACATGATGCTAACTAATCAAACCTTGTTGTTGAGTGGGAACTTGTGGACCAAGACCCTATCTCTAAACTTATGGCACATTCTGAACTGATTTTTGTCTAGTAGGTACTTGAGAAACATGAGAGCCTCCTTGTTACATGAATCTTTATTGGGAATCAAAATCATGTTGAAGATTTGGCATCTATCACTGACCAATATTTACACATTGTTGACTAGTCATCATTTGGTTTTGGATTGGTACACTAGTCTGTGAGTGAAGAGGTATGTTTATCACTACCTGATGAAGTGGAATATTAGTTTCCCCTTGTTGTGGTGAAAATACATTCAGCCTCTATTATGTTGGTACACTATTTTGTGCCTATTTTTTTGGAATACTACTTATCATTTGTTGAGGAGGAGTAGGATTAGTCACATTCTATTATTGAGGCATGACATTAGGTGTTGTTTGACTACCTAATCCTATTGGTTACATGGTTGATGAAGTAGTTAGTTGAGGTTGGGATGTAGAAACTCTTACTCCCTAATTTGGAGAACCACTTATAGTGTTAACTAAAGGCAAATTTTTTTGACTAGTTGTTTGTGTGTTAGTATCACTTTTATTTGGATTAAACATTGCTTGCACATTATCCACTATATTTTGATCATTATTCTATGTAAAAGTAGAAGACACTTCCTCAATAATGGGCATATGTATAAAGTTTTCTACCAATTTTTTTTGCATGAATGGGTCTGAACTCTAATTATCTTGATTATTTAACCCTATCAAAACTCCTATTAAAGGAACTAAGTCAATAAGAAGTTTTCTCACCATGGTCATTTGATTGAAATTATGTTCTATATTTAGGTAGGTTTGATATGCCATCTTCATTTGGTTAAAGTGGTCTTCCATGAGTTTTTTACCTTTGTTAAGCATATTAGGATCCTGATATGTTTTTTGGACTAGAGCCAAAGGATTGCTAGAAGAAGCCTGTTGATCATAAATTATGTTATGGGGCATTCTTACTAGGCTTGGTAAATTCTCATGAGGGAATTCTACTAGAAACTTAGCCCCTACCTCTATGGATCTAACCAAAATTTCATCTTTTTCTCCAATAAATGATGCTCAAACAAAAATGGATCATATGTGGAAGGCATATTAGTAGAGCATTATTGTTGAAGAAATAGTTCATTAGTTGTGGGTATTGTAGCTAGGTATTGTGTGGTTTATTCTTGGTCTTATTCTAAATAAGGTGGTGTATTAACCAAATATTTAGCCAATAGATCTTGTCTTTGTGCCCCTAACTGACTATTATAAGAGGGATAAGGATCCATCTCATAATCAATATTATTTGTGTAAGGGTCTTACACCATTTCTTCCTGCGCAACCACATTACTAATCTCTATATTGTACATGAGTCCACTACGAGTGTAGGAATACATGTTAGGATCCATAGTCAATGCTTTGTGATAAAAAGAGAAGATATTTATACAAACTCTAAAAATGCAATGTCTAAAAGCTAATGTTCTAACTTGGTCTAGATTCATCAAAATGATCAAAAGGTTTATGCAAAGATTTGTGATAACACAAGCCAATGTTAAATGTCTAACATTACATGTCTTACAAAAAAATATTAAGTGAATGACCTAACAATCAAAATTCCAAATGATAAGGTTGAAGTGTTTCAAATTAGTCTAATATAGGAAAAGTAAAAGTTGCTAGGTCTTTTGGCCAAAATGTGGCATCAAAAGCTAGGCTCAAATAAGGCATATGCTAGGACTCTTGTCCAAATAGCATCAAAAGCAAGACTTTGAAATAGATGAAAGTTTTAATCTAACAAATTTGAAACACTTATAACAAACACTAGGCATTTGATTCTTAGACATAGACATGATCAAATAGGTATAAGGTATGAAATAAAAGGCACTTTTAGAGATAGTTTTTTTTCTCACAAATAATGGTATAAAACTTAGTTTTTTTGATGAATAAGCTAGATAAAAAGTGAAAAACATAACTGTGCTAGACAAAGGTTCACAAAGGTATGCTCAAATTGGTCTGAAAATGTAGGAACAAATTTGAACTCTATGCAAGAGGACCTATGAAATAATATCTGAAATGCTTTTTGTAGCATAATAGTGCTAGACTACCCAAAAGATGTGACAAATTGATTATTTCAAAAAAACTCTAAGGAAAATATAATTTATCAAAAATTTGATAGCATAACATTACTTATATTGATTCAAAATTTTGTGGAGCATAGACTCAAAGTGCAAGTGTTTAGCAAAAAATGGCTTAAGTCTATCAAGTGGTGATAATTGTTGCATGAATATTTTGTCACCAGCTAATTGGTGAGCAAAATAGGTCTCTTCAACCACAACATAGGGATATTGGTCATCCAGATGTGTAGGTTTACCACATCAAAAGGGGAAAAATCTCTCCTCTCATCAAGGGGAGGTTCCCTTATAACTATGAGGAGCTATATATTATAAATATAAGCTGAAAATAACACTCGGGGTAGGATAACACCATCCATCTCTATTTTTTCAGAGATGATGTTCACAAACAGAGGATAAAATCTTGGTGAAGACACTGAAGGCACTTCTCTTCTTTTAGAAGTGATCTTATAGGGAATAGCAGGAGTTCTTTCAAGTAGTGACAAGTAACTGGTAACCAAGGGTGAAGTAACCAACAGACTGAGATGTAACATAAAGTCTCCACCTCGACTACCCAAGAGTGAGATACGAAGGACAATGAAGGCACAAATCCATCCCAAGGTCCTTTACACAAAAACAAAATATGAAGGATAATGAGGGCACAAAGTCATCCCAAGATCCTTTACACAAGAATAGAAAGAAAACACACTAAAGGAAATTGTGAGGGCACAAAGTCTCTCCACAGTTGGCTTCAGGACACCTTCCTAATTACTTCCACTAGTTCTACTTATTAGATCAAATAAACAAGAATGCTCCTAGGAAAAAGACATAAGAACAATTCCTTAAAATAGCACAAGTTATAATAGCACAAAGTCTACAAGTAACTTGCTTTCTCATTCAGATAAAATAATATGAACAATAATCTGAGTTCAAAGTCTCAGTATTCACCTTTCAATTTGGGTAGAGTTTTTCTTATGATAATAGGAAGATCTCTCTTAAAATTACATAA
The DNA here is from genome assembly GCA_037957365.1 of Torreya grandis. Classification (NCBI taxonomy): domain Eukaryota; kingdom Viridiplantae; phylum Streptophyta; class Pinopsida; order Cupressales; family Taxaceae; genus Torreya; species Torreya grandis. The sequence continues at coordinate 110,067 of JARHVA010009433.1, read as the reverse complement.
GAGACTACAATATATAGCAACCAAGAAAGGCTTGGCACTTTGTTCCATGAAATAGCCCATGTTGTACTCAATGCATTGAATGCAGTTCTAGTTTTGTCAAAGAGGGTCATGCTACAACAGGGTGGCCACCTTAACTATGGCATTTTGATTCATCTCAAATGTCTTATCTTGGGCCTAAGTCATCTGGTTTGTCAGCTGATATTTGTGCAGCTATCCAATTTGCCTTTATTCCAAAGGAGACAAACAAGGTGTGCCTTCAATGTTTACAGGCTCTAATATCTACCTGGTGGACTGTTTCACCTACTGGAAATAACTCCTACAAATATTTTGGCCTTTCCCCCTTTCTTGCTACAATTTGAGCCCTCAAGCTATCCTTTCCCTTTTTTGGTTCTTTTGGTTCTTCCTCTCGGTGGTTCTTCCTTTCGCCTTGAAGGTCTTTGAATGCATTCGAGTCTGTGCTTAAACCTACAAAAATCAATAGTTGTTTCATTACCACAAATTTGACGTGTTTGGGTCCATCATCATTTGAAATCTAATAGCTAGTTGGTTACCTTGAATTTAATGGCTACGGGTCCATCATTCTCCTTATCAATTCTTTCATGTCTTTCCTACTTGCTCTAGCCACTTTCCACTGATCTAAACAAGTGACACATGGCATGTTCCACTGTGAAACACGTGAGGACACATGGCAGCATCCACTTAACTTATAGCAACTTTAGACACCCTTTGAGAGTCCTACATAAGATGACACTTGGCAGCCTCTATTGAGCTTTAGAAATAATATAGAAACATTAAGACTCACTTGGATTCATGCAGATGTTGACACTTGGCACAATCCATTTAGTTTATAGGGGACACATGGCAATTTCTACCTCTTTGAAAAACAAATCATAATGTCTCTCGATAGATGACACTTGGTAGATTTTGCTTAACTTATAGCAACTCACCTAGGGCCCACCACAATCCTTACATCATAAAAGGAAGAAATTGTAGATGTTGACACTTGTTGGCTTCTGCAAAGCTTTGCAAGGGACACATGGCATGTTCTACTGTTCTTAGAAAAATATATTGAAACCTTCCAAAGTTGCCACTTGTCACCCTCTATGGAACTCTTAGAGAGACTTATTAAAATAAGATTTTAAGATTGAAATGTAGATTTAGACACGTGTCATGCTCTGCTAAGTTTTAACAGGACATGTGGCATGTTCTGTGAAGCTTTAGATACCTTTTGAGAGTCTTGCAAAAGATGACACGTGGCAGCTTCCACTGAGCTCCTAAAAACACTGTAGAAACATTCAAGACTCATTTGGATTCATGTAAATGATGACACTTGTCACGCTCCACTTGAGTTTTAGCAACTCACTCGAGGCCCACCACAGTCCTTACAAAATAAAGAAGTAGAAGGAAGAAACTGTGGATGTTGACACTTGTCAGCTTCCACTAGACTTTGAGAGAGAAGCTTATCAAAATAAGCTTTGAAACTTATTAGAAACTTGAAACATGGATGCAGACACTTGTCATGCTCTGCTAAGTTATAATATGACATGTGGTGCATTCTACTGCTTTGAAACTTACTAGAAATTATGTCTCGATGGACGACACTTGGTAGCTTTCACTTGACTTTATAAGGGACATGTGGCAGCTTCTGCTACTCTTTGAGGTTTGGTCTTTCCTAGACGAAACTTGCCCTTCAAGGTCTTTTGGATGCCTACAGTTTTTGATCTTATGGGTTTCTTTAGCTCTAATTCCTTCTTTTAAATTTCTCGATAGAAAAAAATGGCAAAGTGTTGAAAGCTTGTTCCTTCCTTGCAAATTTTGTAGATTCAACCTGTGAAGTCCGTAGAATCCCACCTATAGAGTCCATAGAATCAAGCCTGTAGAGTCTGTAGATTTTTGAAAAGCTTGAAAAATGAGGAATTTGAATGCTCAGAACAATTTTGAAAAGGGAAGAGACAATTTTGGTCTTGCAGGGCCAAAATAGTTCATATGTTGTCCCAAAAATGAGTGACATTTTTTTAGAGACAATAGCTAGCTCCGATTGGGGAACTTTCGTCAGTTGAAAACTTGAAACAACTGAGGGGAGTAGAAACTAGAATCTCCAGTGCCTTCAAGTATACCATTGGGTTATGGCATCATGCTACCCAAAAAATAAAGGTGCCAAAAAATGAAAATGAAAAGCATAAAATAGAATTAAAGACTATACAAATGTACATATGTACAAGTGAACTCATCTGACACTTCAAAAATTGAAGCGATTTAGATGCTACCCATTATGAGACAATGAAGATGGTGTTTCAACCTGATAAACTAGTAGGAAACCATTTTGTCCCCAAAATTGATGATGGGTGAATTGAACTCTCCACCAAGAATCATATTTTCTATGCACTCCTTTTGGCTCTCTCTTCTTGCTCCATGGCAAGATGTGATCTTCAATCTAAAAATAGTAACTCCTTGCTCTCTTGGCAAAGAGTTCCTTTTATTGACTTTGGAGTACAGTAGTATGGTCCACTACCATAGCTTGTTATTCTACTAGTTTAGTCTAGCACATGTTTTGATTGTCAGCATCAAACTCCTGGAAAACCATCAGCTCAGCATCTTTGGTGTGAAGGAGTTTGACATCTTGGTCTTGAGCAGCCTTCAATCTAGCAATAGAGATTCACATTCATCTATGTTGTTGGTGTTGCTGAACTACAACTTGCATGAAGGAAAAATATTTCCTTGAGGAGATATCAACACAGTCCCAACTCTAGCATTGGTAGAAGAATTGTTGTCATTAGATTCCAGGATCCAAACATCATCAAAAATTGATCTTCTATTATATTTCTCTTCATTAGAAGTGGAAGATGATTTTTCATCTATACTACACCCTACCAATTCTTTTGATGTCTTGTTTAAATCAATTTTTAGATTGTCACCTATAAGACTTTCATCTACAAAAATATGAATACCCTCTATGGTCAAGAAGTAATTACCCCTGCTTGAAGACTCAAACAGAATTTGAGCTGCAGGGGCTAACGTCTGGGTAACCATGTATTTTTCCTCCTTTTTAGGGAGCAATCTCTTCATTACACCTTTGACAGGGATTCTTGACTCAGATAGGTCCATGCTTAGTTCTCCTCCCACATCCTTGTAGAAATTTCATCCAAGCAAAATGCCATAAGATGCTGGGACATCAGCCACCAAGATAGTCATCTTGATTCTTTTGTCTAGAAAGGCTGCAAATGCAAATTGGGCATCTTTGATTTGCCCCAGTAGTGGTACTTGCTTGTTCTCCATGGAGAAACATCTACCAAATGTCTTGGTCAACATGAGACCAAGGGATTCTGCCACCTTGGTAGGTATGACATTGTCTGAAGCTCCAAAATCAATGATGCAATTACTTAGCTTGCGACCATTTATCAACAAGAAAACATAAAAAGGCTATATTTTCCAAGGGGTAGTAGGAGGAGTAATGATAAGTTTTTTTGGGATGGGCATGTTCCTTGGGGGATCATGAGTTACCTTCTTAGCTTCTTGTCCTACAGGGATGGCTATATTCTTCACACATTCCACCAACCTATCCAACTGCTTAGGATTGGCTTGTAGGAATTCAAATTTAGTCATTTAGATTTTGGTTTTCTTGACATGGTCAATTATGTTAAATGACTAAAATGGACTGGGAAGAGAGGATGGGAGTTCATCCTTTTGGTTTTTGGGAGGGGGAAGATTGACCTGTGAAGTTGAAGTTGAAGGTGCAAGAATGTTTGGGGTACTTACTTTTTTATCAACCATGACGTCCTTTGGCTGGAAAGGTAGAGAAGTTCCTCGTTCAAAAATTGAAATTACAAGCTAAGCTCACTCCTTTGTTCTTTCTTTATCAGCTTGTTGGGCTGACTAATTCTTGGATCGAGTGAATAATGCGTATGATCCCTCAACTGCTTCACCTTTACTTTTGGGTTCATCTTGGTAATTCAAGAAACCAATGTGGGAGTCACCAGCTGACACTTCTTGATCCTCTGTGAAGAGGTTAGCATCATTTTCTTGATCAAACTTAGGTTGGAAAGAGAAATCATGTTCTATTTCCAAATATCCAACTGCTGAGTTGGTTGGAGGTGCTTCAAGGGCAAGGTTACTCTATGGAGGAGGAAGATGATTTGGTTGCCCTTGATTCCTGGTAGCATTGCCTTGATATGGTTGATTCTAAAATGTCCTCCTTGGCACATCTTGATTAGGAGGAGAAGACATACCTTGGGCCATTTGTCTCTTCAAGGCTAGCAGTTCATTTGCTAGCTTTTGCACCATTTGATCCATGGTGCCTATAGATGAATTCTTAGAAGATGAAGAGGATTTACCTCTATTTGGGTCTCTCCTTATTTTCCCTGCCAAGATAAGGTCATCTTCTACCTCAGTAGCCAAGTCTTAAGAAGCCTCAAGGTCTATGTGGCCAGCACGCCTTAGCAAAAAACTCACTTTAGGCAATTGTGAATTGATAAAGAAGCACTTAAGGTTCTTAGGAGTTGGCTAAGCAATGATAGGAGTCCAATTCCTGAGCTTGTCAAACTTTGCTATGAAATCCCTCATGGGTTCATGAGGTTCTTTCTTCATCTTGTGAGCTGGGCCATCAAGGCATGTGCATCTTCTATAGGCTTGAATTTGGCTTCAAATTTAGCTTTGAGTGTGTCCCAATCAGTCACTAACCGAGCCTGTAGATGGTAGAACCAGTCTATAGCTGCACCTTATAGTGTTTCCATAAATAGCCTAACTGCCATGTATTCAAATTCCACACCTATTATGCCATAGGCTATGCTAAAGGCTGCTTTGTGTTCATTAGGATGACCTCTCCCATCACTAAAGAATTTGGGGAAATTCTTCCTTAAGCTACATGGAAGTTCATGCAAGGGTGGAGTCAAATTGATTGGGCCAAATGAGTTACCCCAGCTGCCTTGAACTGCCATGATATGGCTATAGAAAAGGGGGATAACAAATTTGGGTGGAGTATTGATAGGCAAAGCTCTGCTAATAGTAGAAAAAGTAGCTCTACCTTGTGTTGGTGTCTTGGTATGGGTAGGAAGAACACTCCTAGATATTTGAACTTGAAGTTGGGAAGGGAACAAGTCAAAATTACCCTACTACACCAACTTAAAAACTAGGTCAACAACACCTTGGGCTCTTTGGCTCTTGGTATAGTGTGGAGTTGCCAGATTGTAGAACAAAAATGGGAATGAACTGGCCCTGCTTCAGCTTGAAGCTTGAGGCTTCAAACTATGCATTTTATCCTAGTTGGCATGGAGGCAAAGGGAGATGGTAAGGCTATAATGATAATGGGTAAGACACAGAATGGAGTTACTAGAGTCTATAATGGATAAGGGTAGGGACTACTTCAATCTAAAACTTGAGGCTTCAGATTGCACATAAATCCCCAATAGAGTAACCAAAAATTGTTGCATGAATATTTTGTCACCAGCTAACTAGTGAGCAAAATAGGTTGCTTCAACCATAGCATAGGGAGATTGGTCATCCAGATGTGCAGGTTTACCACATCAAAAGGGTACAAATCTCTCCTCTCATCAAGGGGAGGTTCCCTTATAGCTATGAGGAGCTATATACTATAAATATAAGCTAAAAATAACACTCGAGGGTAAGATAACACCATCCATCTCTCTTTCTTCAAAGATGATGTTCATAAATAGAGGAGAAAATCTTGGTGAAGACACTGAAGGCACTTTTCTTTTTTTAGAAGTGATCCTGCAGGTAACAACAGGAGTTCTTTCAAGTAGTGACGAGTAACTGGTAACCAAGGGTGAAGTAACCAGCAGACTGAGATGTAACATAAAGTCTCCACCTTGACTACCCAAGAGTGAGATACAAATGACAATGAGGGCACAAAGTCATCTCAAGGTCCTTTACATAGAAATAGAATACGAAGGATATTGAGGGCACAAATTCATCCCAAGATCCTTTACACAAGAATAGAAAGAAAACACACTAAGGTAATTATGGGGGCACAAAGTCTCTCCACAGTTGGCTTCAGGACACCTTCCTGATTACTTCCACTAGTTCTACTTGTTAGATCAAATAAACAAGAATTCTCCTAGGAAACAGACATAAGAACAATTCCCTAAAATAGCATAAGCTATAACAGCACAAAGTCTGTAAGTAACTTGCTTTCTCATTTAGATAAAATAATATGAACAACAAACTAACCTCAAAGTCTCGGTATTCACCTTTCAATTTGGGCAGAGTTTTACTTCTAGTAATGGGAAGATCTCTCTTAAAATGACATAAGAGAATATAATATATAGTATCCAAGAAATGCTTGGTGCTTTGTTCCATGAAACAGCCCATGCTGCATTCAATGTATTAAATGCATTTTCAATTTTGTCAAAGAGGACCATGCTAAAATAGGGTAGCCACCTTAACTATGGTGTGTTGATTCATCTTGAATGTCTTCTTCTAGGCTTGAGTCATTTGGTCTATCACCTAATATCTATGCAACTATCTAATTCACCTTTACTCCAAATGAGACAAACAGGCTGCACCTTCAATGTTTGCAGGCTCTAATAGCTACTTGATGGACTATTTCACCTACTAGAAATAACTCCTATAGATATTTTGGCCTTTCCCTCTTTCTTGCTACAATTTGAGCCCTCGAGCTATCTTTTCCCTTTTTTGGTTCTTTTCGTTCTTCCTCTCGGCAGTTCTTCCTTTCACTCTGAAGGTTTTTGAATGCATTTGGGTCTGTGCTTAAGCCTGCAAAGATCAACAGTTGTTTCATTGCTACAAATTTGATGTGTTTGGGTCCATCATCATTTAAAATCCAACAACTAATTAGTTTCCCTCAATTTGATAGCTACGGGTCTGTCATTCTCCTTAGCAATTCCTTCATGTCTTTCCCACTTGCTCTGGTTGCTTTCTACTGATCTCAACAAGTGACACATGGCATGTTCCATTGTGAAATAGGTGAGGACATGTGGCAGCATCTGCTTAACATATAGCAACTTTAGACACCCTTTGAGAGTCTTATATAAGATGACACCTGGCAGCTTCCATTGAGCTTTAGAAATAATATAGAAACATTAAGACTCACTTGGATTCATGCAGATGTTGACACTTGGCACGATCCATTTAGTTTATAGGGGACACATGGCAAGTTCTACTTATTTGAGAAATAAATCATAATGTGTCTTGATAGATGACACCTGGCAACTTTCGCTTGACTTATAGCAACTCACCTAGGGCCCACTGTAGTCTTACATCATAAAAGGAAGAAGTTGTGGATGTTGACACTTGTCAACTTCCATAGAGCTTTGCAAGGGACACGTGGCACATTTCACTACTTTTAGAAAAACATATTGAAACCTTTCATAGTTGCCACTTGTCACCCTCCATGGAACTCTAAGAGAGACTTATTAAAAGAAGATTTGAAGCTTTAAATGCAAATGTAGACACGTGTCATGCTCCACTAGGTTTTAACGAGACACGTGACATGTTCCACGAAGCTTTAGATACCTTTTGAGAGTCCTGTAGAAGATGACATGTGGTAGCTTCTTCCAAGCTCCTAGAAATATTGTAGAAACATTTAGGACTCATTTGCATTCATGTGGATGATGATACTTGTCACACTCTGCTTGAGTTTTAGCAACTCACTCATGGCCCACCACAATCCTTACAAAATAAAGAAGTAGAAGGAAGAAACTATGGATGTTGACACTTGTCAGCTTCTACTAGACTTTGAGAGAGAAGCTTATCAAAATAAGATTTGAAACTTATTAGAAACTTGAAATGCTGATGCAGACACTTGTCATGCTCCGTTGAGTTATAATATGACACATGGTGCATTCTGTTGCTTTGAAACTTACTAGAAACTATGTCCCAGTGGATGACACTTGGCGGCTTCCACTTGAATTTATAAGGGACAAGTGGCAGCTTCTGCTGCTCTTTGAGGTTTGATCTTTCCCAGAGGGAACTTTCCCTTTGAGGTCTTTTGGATGCCTTCAGCTTTTGATCTTATAGGTTTCTTCAACTCTAATTCCTTCTTTTGAATTTATCGATAGAAAAAAATGGCTAAGTGTTGAAAGCTTGTTCCTTCCCTGTAGAGTCTATAGATTCAACCTGTGAAGTCTATAAAATTGAGTCCATAGAATCCCACCTACAGAGTCCGTAGAATCAAGCCTGCAGAGTCTGTAGATTTTTAAAAAGCTTGAAAAATGAGGAATTTGAATGCTCAGAATAATTTTGAAAAGGGAAGAGACAATTTTGGTCTTTCAGGGCCAAAATAGTTCATATGTTGTCCCAAAAATGAGTGACATTTTTTTAAGGACAACAATAATGATCATGATTCTTAACTGGCCTTCAACCCAAATAGGGAATTGAACCTAAGTTCCCTCAAGTTTAATGTAAATGGTGAACACACTTAAAACATCAACCTTATGAACTTATAAGGGTGAAATTTTGAATTTATATTATAAATGAAGGACTTAAACAACTTTGGCAAAGGTCCAAACTCAATCAGGTAGCATAACTATGCCAAAGTGGATGATATGACTCAAGTTTTGATGAATTTTAAACAAGGAAAATTGTTGATTTCATGTGGGTAGCATAACACCTCTTCATTCAAAGGAAAATGAGGACCATGTGTTTGGTTTGCATCATTTGTTTACACCAAGTTTTGAATCTAAACAAGACTTTAATCTAGGACAAAACTAACTAATTAATCACTCTTAGATCCTAAACTGATAAGGTTGCTTGGTATTATTGGAATCCATCAATATGCATCATTTGAGAGGATTTTAAGTTTTCATCCAAAAGTAAATGCACATTATATAATAGGGTTTTTACACCCCCCTTCTCTCAAATGATATTACTAATGACATGGACCTTGAGATGCACCTTGAACCAATAATACTTCTACATCAAGTGGGGATTTGTCTAAGATCTACAAGTTTCTAGATGTTCTGGGGGAATCAATTACACAATGAATTTCACGTCAAACAATTTATAATAAAATCATGGATTTTTGGTCCATATCACTTGGCTTGTTGTAAAAAAGTCTAGTCCTTTTTAAAACCACTACATCTTGTTATTTGCTCAGTGTAGTGCAATGTCTAAAATGCCACTATGTCGCATGTACAACTCCAATATGGAGCCAAATGAAGCCAATTCCGAGATGAAACCTCAGGTCAAAGCTTCCCTAAATAACTCATGGGAGGTAATGATGTTCCCCTTAAAATCCAAGTTTGCATGAAATAAAGAAAGCATAAAATAGAAGGACTTTAGGGTCATTGTCAAGGTCACCCAATAGTTTTGTGAGTTTTTTAGGAGTGTTTTAGATGACATCCTTTCTATGCCTTGGACTAGGCAATTTGTAATAAGAATGGTGCTTTTGATTCCAAGGGTTCCTTAAAGGGGAAAAATGGAAGAGCATACATGCAACACCCCTCTCTTTGCTAAATAGAACTGGATCAAATAACTATTGAAGACAAAAATGACAAGTGTGTTTAATTTTAAGCCCAAATGAAAGATTTGGTGGTGTTCATTTGACCCCTTGGTCTTAAAATTGTAAACTTTGAAAACTAATGCTAAAAACTTACTTAAGCACATACATGTTACATTAAGAACCAAAATAATGTTCCTAGTTCATTTTAAAGCATACAAAAGATTATTTAAACATGTTTTAGCAATTTTCAAAGTTGGTCCTACAAGAAAAATGTTAGCAAGTGATTTAGCTTTGAAGCATTTTTAAAGATGAAACAATAAACTTAGTAAAATGAACTCTTGAGTTGACATAGTGGTATAATACCACTACTTGATAGAGTAATCCTACTACTTTTAGGATAATCTAACAACTCTAAGAGTTGTAGTATTGTAGCTAATTAGTAACTGTTTAGTCAAAATACCATGACTCTAAATGATGATCCTCCTACTTACAGGACAATCATGTAACCTTAAAAGTTGTGGTATTATAAATTGTAGGTAGGTTGGTCATAATACTGTGACTTAGTTTGATGATCTTGCTAGTATCAGGACAATCCTACCACTTTGAAATTTATGGTATTGTCATTTAACTGCTAATGGTTAGACAATACCATGATTCGGTGAAGCAACCTTGTGAGTTACAGAGCAATCCCATGAACTCTAAATTAGTGATATTGTTAACCCTTTTCAAAAAAACATAAATTTAGTTTGAAAATAAAAATGGCTAAGCACAATACCATGAGTCTAAATGATAATACTGTGAGTTGCAGGATAATCTTGTGACTATGTCTAGTCAAACCTACCACTTATAGAAAAACATGTTTTACTTAATTTTTTCACTCTTTTAAGCCTCCCACTATAAGATTCTACATAAAAAAAAATTAGTGAGTTTCTTGAGGGTGCATTATGATCAATTTTATGAGCCTATTTAGGTCCCACTGGGCATGACATTATGTGAACTAGGAATTTAACTCAAGAGACGTGATTAGTATTGTGTTATTCCCAAAATGAAAACAAATTGATAAAAACACACTAACTAGCATACATCTCTAGGGCTAGTTAGTAGGGTGATCTTGATAACAAAAATAAATGAAAAACACAAATAAAAATTAAAGAAAAACAAGAATCTTTCACCTTCTTTGTATGCTTCAAATGCTTGTTGGAGTGGCTTACTCGGCTTGTGGTCATGAAGTCTTCATCAAAGGAGGCTTGGCTATCTCCTCTTCTCCTTGGCACCTTATGGATTGTGGCTTGGCCTAGCTTGGAATAAATTTGGCATGGTAACACTAATTGAAATAGCTTTTGGAATCATTTGTACATTATAACTTTGCATTATCAAGACCTTAAAATTCATGTGGCAAGGCCTCCTATTTATATATTTTTGCAAATGGGTAGAATCAACTTGAATCATCCATCTCAAGATTGAGATGTGTGGCTAATTATTAATCCAATTATGCAATTAAAATTCATAAATAGGCCCATCAATAGTAGGGATAGAGAAGCAATTACGAGGCATAGAGGGCATTTATGAGGCATGAGAGGCATGAATCCTAATATTTGTGGCATTTATGGCTTAGGGATGTCCTCCCAAGAAATGAGGTCACTTGATGATGCAGATAATCAATATTCATTTCCAAAAATAATTATTCAAAAATTTTCCATAGAATTATTAATTAGGCTCTAATTTGGTTTAATCAACTCTTAATCATGATTAAGCACTTTGTGCACAAATTACTCAAATTGATCAGAATGCCTTGTTATTGGTCCAAAATTTGACTAGATTAGAATTAGATGTCAATGATAGATGTGTTGGGTCCATTATCCCATTTATTATGTTGTCAACACCAAATAACAAAGTCGTATGTCTTGTGTAAGAGATTTTATAGAAAAGAACAATCTAGAGCACCCAAGTGCAAAATTGGCATTTTGACTTAAGATGATCTAATCAAAGTTAGTTAGACCATAAATTGCATTACCTCATTCAATGATAATCCAAAATTGGTACTTTAATATGTTAGTTTCATATCATTTAGTGTGGTTTAGTGTTTTTAAGCCAAATTATGCACTTTAGGTGAAAACTAGTCAAAAACCTAGTTGGAGGTCATTGGTGGCTAGATTTAGGTGTCTATAGGTGGGGTCTCAATCCTAGACATAAGTAGGACCATAGGTGTAGGTATTAACCCATTCACAAACATAGGTAGGTGGTAGTAGTGGTGGTGCAGGTTCATCTTGGCCATTGAGGACTGAGGAGGATGAGTCTTTAATTCAATGACTACAAGGTCAGATTCTAACAAATTTAGTAAAGAGTACAAGGATTACACATGATCAAGACCAGTTGTAGGCCCATCTTTAGAGTATGGTTGTATAGGGTGATAGTTAATTGGCTCAAGCACAAGGGTAGATTATTGCATTGTAGGCTCAGATTGCATAGAGAGATGGGCAGTTGGCTTAGTTATAGACACAAGTTACTACCTTGTAATCATAGGTGATTTAGTGGGATATGTGACTTACCTAGGCTCAAGGATAGATTTCCACCTTACAAGGTCAGGTTATAGGTTTACATGGGTAGGTTATAGTTTTACAAGAGTAGGTGGCACAGTATTAGACCTATATTCAAACATTGATTAGATAGTTAACAGTGGTGGAGAGAGCCAGAGATGAGGCTAGTGAGGCTTTGAGAGGGTAGGGTATGATGGGGGTGATAGAGAATGTTATGTTACAAACATGTGAGGCCTATTATTATTGGTCAATGTACAATTCTATAGTTTTAGAGGAGCAATATGTTGGATCCTTTCATTCTAGCCAATCATCTATTCGATAGCCTTCTAGAGGAGGTGGAGGACCACCAAGGCCACCAGGGCCACCAGGGCCATATCCATGATTATGTATATATACATATATATGGGATTTTATATCACTAACTCATTATTTCCCATGGGATCCATGTATTTGTATGATATATTTTGACATAGATTCCATGTGGACATTGTATTCGGGACATTTGATATATATGATGAGGATTTATGTGGATAGATGTATGGATGTTTATTTATTATTATTGTGTTTATGGATATGAGATGATATTGGTTACATGTGATTATTAGATTTAGATGTTATAGATTTTGTTCATATTGATGTCATGATGTATCTATTGGTGATGTGATGATAGATAAATATGTTGTGTCTATGCTTTGATTATTCATGGATGATGTTGTACATGAGATATTTGTTTTGATTTTTATGGATGTTATTATATGATATGATGGACTATATGATTACATGTTCATAATATCAATGTGATGGGATTTATTTCATGGGGTAGATATGGAATAAATAAATTAATCTCCTATTTTTCTCATGTCATTCATATTGTTTATGGTAGAGATCCTCCTTTAACATGGAGGTAGGGTGGTAGTGGGATGGTTTTAGGTTCAGACTTTGGGTGATGGTAGATGTGATGGGGATTGGTTAGGATGGGGTTGGTTTTGGAAGATATCAAGATGTGAATATATTCAATCCCTTTTTTTAAATATTTCATTGTATGTTATATGTCAGGGACATGAAACATCCAAGACACATTAATAGAGACACATGGGGAACTCTTTTTAAGAGATGACCTTTCTCAAATAAATATTCAAGGGTCATTAATTCCATCTTCATTCCCATAAATATTAATGAAAATAATCTTAACTATTAAAATGCATTAATATGTACATAAATATCATTCTCTCATACATGTTCACACAACTACACACAAGACAATCAAAGATAACATAAAGTAACAATGACAAGGCTTAATGGAAGTTTTTACATGAATGATGATTGATGATGATATAAAATGGATATAGTAATGATATGGAGGCTATATATAGGATATGTAGTGCCCAAAATGTTTGTCCAACTAGGTTACAACATGGGGGTCATGATGACCCTTTAGGAATCAATAACATAGTGTTTGCTTAAAGCCTTAGGAAAGAGATCTTTATTTTATAGTGACCCTTAATAATTATGATTAATATTGGGAAGGTGTGGACCCGAGGCTTAATGATAGCAATGAGTGGTGATGGGATGTTGATTTGAGGTAAAAAAAGACACGCCTATCAAATAAGACTTGCAAAGGTATGTTAGGAATGATGTGGATGCAGATGGGACTTGGGGTTATGTGTGACAAGTATGGATAAATGTCTTTATATATCCCTCCAACAAATATTCTTGACCAACCATGTCTTTCCATTTTTTTGAATCAATTGTGCCACATTGTTGTTCAAGCCCTGATGATAAATTCCCACTGTTGAGACTAGGGTTAGGGTTATTTTTCCATGATGACAGGAACTAATTTTCATCAAGGTACTTTCCCAAGGAACCAATGAATTGGTTTTCACCATTGGATGGTTTTTTTATTTTTTATTTTTTATGAGATGTGATGGGTGGACAAGATAGATATGGGGTGTCCCATAGATGGAGGATGATGAAACTTGATTCAAGTGTAGAAATGCTTTAGGTGTATGATATTCATGGAATCATCTAACTCGTCTCCATCCAGTGTAGCTAGTTTATATGCTCCATATCTAAACTTGGAAATAATGACATAGGGACCCAACCAATTAGCTTCAATATTCCCCTTCTTATCTCATTCTACATTTGTGTTTTTCTAATTCTCCTTTAGTACTAAGTCACCATTGTTGAACTCCCTAACCCAAAGCTTCTTATAGTATTAGCCAGAGGTGATCTAAGGCACTCTAACACTTTTATTCAAGGATTTATATTTCTTACAAACATTCTTGTCTAAGATTATGATCAATAATAATGCCTCTCAGTGAGAGTCAAAGAAAGGGGAGTTCTACTTCTACTAGCAAAATTACTTCGGTCCCATAAAACAAGGCATATGGAGTTGCCCTAGTAGGTGTTCAGACACTTATACAATAATACCATAATTCTAAATATAGTTTAGTGTGTCAATTTCTTCCTACTTGATTAACAATGGTCTTTAGAATCTCGACAAGGGTCTTATTGGTTGCTTATACTTGTCCGTTACCGTGGGGATAATACGGGGAAGAGAAATGTTGCATGATGTGATATTTTGACATAGGGCCTCAACTTCCTAATTATTAAATGATTTTCCATTATCTTAAATTATGTTAATAGGTATACCAAAATAACAAATGATCTAATTAAGAATAAACTTAGAGATCTTGAGGCCAAAATGTACACCAAATTTTAGGTTCAAATAATATTATCAAAACTAGCAATAAAACCCAAAACTTAATGGCACCAATAGGAATGGATAGAATAAGTAAATCAAAATAAATGGCACATTCTTACCATCATTTTTACCTCTTTATGCCTCCATTATATTACTTGCACTTGAATGACTTGATATCCAAATTTGAAATATTGGATTGCTTTGAGACCTCTTGACAATGGATTCCAATGCTTGAGGGAAAGGGATAATAGCTTGGATGAGAGATAAAAGGTTGTTATGGATGAAATGAGAGTGGTAGTATGAGATCTTGATGGCTTGATAGATGATTTTCAATTATTCTTGTCCATTGCCTAAGCATCATCTTTCATAGGAAAAATGGAGGGAAATTTGAAGAATTTTAAATTATTAGAATTCTCTAGTTTAGATACTCCTAGAGACTTGGAGGAGCTTCTCCAATTATAGAGGCTTCTCCATAGGTTTAAGGGATAATGAGGGGGATTAGATAGGTATTAATTAGGTTTAGGGTTTATAGGGATGTAGAAATGGTTAGGGTGGTAGGGTGACTAGGGTGGTAAGTGGATAAATATGAATTTTAAATTATCAAGTGGGTTTAGGGAGTAGGTTAATAGGTAATAGGTTTAATTAAGGGTTTAATGGGGAAATTAATTGGTTTTTAGAATGGTGTAAAGGTTTATGGGATATAAAAATGAGATGGGGGTTATTATTTATTTTAGCTAGGACATATAGGAATTAGGCTAAAATTAGCAAAAATTAGGATCATTAGCAGGGCAAGCATAATTTAGTGCATATAGGAGTAAGGCTAGTTAGGTCAATAGAGGACCAGTCTTTGATTGACAGACTAAACTAGGATATTAGGATCATGACACTAAGATAGTAGGTTTTCATGGAGATAGAGGTGGGAGAGATGGATGGTCACAAATTATATGACTATAGTGAGAGTTGGATAGGGTACATGCAGAGATAGATATGATGAAAATTAAGGGATATGGGTGCTTAATTATGCATGATGAAATAACACAGGCTCTTGATGACATAGGCTTATTACATAGATATATGAGGGAGAGAGACACTACATAGATTGAGTTAATGAGATGAGAGAGTTGTTAATAGGACCTAGATAGTTTTTAGCCTTGGATAAGGTCATGAGAGCTATGTATCAGATGACATATTATAAGATTTTATATTATGAGGTCATACCATAGGAATAATGATCACATTCTTTTAGAGAGTACTCAACCAAGAGGTCAACATCAGGGAGATCAGTGTATCTAGTAGAGTCTAAGAGATCAGTTGTACATGCATCTCAACATGGCATAGATCCTCCTAGGAGTACACTAAGATGATATGAGCCAAGTCTAGCTATAGATTCCCATTTTTAGGGTCATGAAGAGACATGAGATGATGTATATGATATATCAATGTATACATATTTTTGATACGTATCATTATATTGATGTAGTATGACACATTTGTGACATATATATACATGATTCACTTTTGGCTTTAAAATTTTGTTATGGATATGTGGATGGACATGTTTTGACATTATGGATGTGTTTTAATTTTACATGTATGGTAGATGATTAGATGGATATATTTTATGTGTTATAAAAAAATTTCTTCCTTCTTTTGATTTAGCACATGTTAATCCTTTCACATTTTATTATGGTATAATGAAATGGAAAATGTATGTATGTATGGTTAGATAGTTGCCTTTATTATTTTTCTTTGCCTTGGATTTACAAAAATATTCCAACACTAATAACCAAGTATGAGTTAAGGAACCTTTATTTAATATAGTATAAATTAATATGCACTAGTGGTATGAAATAACCATGATGCCTATTGTGTTGTATGTGTAAGGACTTAAGAGATACATTTGTGTAAGACTTAGTGCATCATGATATGGAAAATTATAATCACACTGTTTGAAATACACATAATGATCATGACTCAAAAATAAATAATAAATTGAAAGAAAGAAAAATTTAGTAATAAGATAGACAATGTAAAAGTGAAAAAACACACTAAAAAAAGATTACACAAAAAAGATAAGTTATTGTTCAAACAAGTCAATTAAGTGACAAGACACAAAAATAATCAAATGATGACCAAACACAAGTGAAATCAAATGAATCAAATGACACTTAAACTAATCAAATGACTTTGTAAAAATTTTAGGCTAGGGTTAAAACATTTGGTAACCAATATCCATAACAACATGGAATGATTTTATGAGGAAGTCCTAAGATAACCATATGGTTTTGTATGGTGATGTGAAAAATGAAATCATGCTTGATATGTTAGGATGATGGTGGTGGCTGAATTGACAATAGAGACCCCATGTCACTAATCACTACCTACATAATTTGTCATGGTCATAATTTAAGTGGGGATATCAAGCTAGATGTAGTTTTCCCAATATGGAAATGTATGAAAAGGTGATGATTTATTGTAAAGTATAAATGAATAGATGAGTGATTTACCTCCCAATAATATGAGTGAGTGAATGATGATGATTTTTAAATATAGATGTATGATAGATTTTAATATATGAATTTTTGTGTGTTTATATGTGTAGATAATAATGTGTTAAGATATGGATACATAAGTGATAGTAGTGGTCACAAAAGATTCCTCTAAGCATAAGAAAGGACATGGTTACACAAGTACAAGGGCCAAACCTAAAGATAAAATGTCATGAGTGGATGGTGTAATAAGTGAGTAAATAGAAATATAAAAGTGATGAATGTGATGGGATGCCCTCGAGTAAGTAAGGTGTATATATACAATGGATTACGCATGGTGATAAAAAATAGTTTTCACTATGGTACTTTCCCAAATAACTAGTAAATTGGTTTTCACTTTTGGACGTACTATTTTTCTCTCTTTTTCTTGATTTTTTCTTTTTTTTTTAATACTTTTTATTTTGTTTTTAACACTTATTATATGCAAAACAACACTAAAATGACTTAGGCATAGAACCATTTGAGTTTTTTTATGTTCATGGACTCATAAAGCTCCTATCCATGTTTAGTATCCAACTTGTAAGCTCTAGATCCATATTTATCAATGATTACATATGGGCCCAAACAATTTGGTTTGAATTTTCCTAATTTTTCTCATTTTTCATTAGTATTCCATTAATTTTATTTGGTAATAATATCATCAATTTAAAATTCCCTAGATTTAATCCTCTTATTATACCTAGGTCAAAGGTAATTTTGGTAGACTTTTAAGTCGGTAAGGCATTAAGGCATTTCTCATCAAGGAGGTTGAGTTCACTTAGGTTTTAAATTCAGTAAGATTCATTGTAAATAATATTTTTCAAGGATATACATAAAAATAAAATCTTGACTTTGATAGGTAAGATGGACTCACTACCATAAATAAGGGAGTATGGGGTTTCCCCCTAGGTGTGTGAATACTAGTGTGGTATTCCCATAAGGTAGGATAAAGATGTGTATGTGAGTCATGACCAACTACATTGAAAACTCCTTTAATAATTTTAAGGATGTGTTATTCATTGCCTCTGCTTGGCTATTACCTTACAAGTAATAAGGATTAGACCACTTGTGTTTGAAAAGGTAAATATTATAAAGGGCCTTGACGTCTTTGGTCTTGAATTATTTTTCATTATCAGATAAGATTCCAAAATGGTATATAATATGGTTTAAGATAAACTTCAAAATATATTTACCAATGACATACATTAATGATATGCTTGTGGCCATTTGGTAAAGTATTATGTGGTGGTAATGATATGCTTGTGGCCACTTGAATAACTAGGATTTATTTTACCAATGAGATCTAACCTCTATGTGTAAAATGGCTAAGGTGTAGTCATGGGTTGTAAAGATTGCAAAGGACTATGTAAAATGTCACCGTGATTTTAACAAGGCACACATTCTTTAACATAAGCATAAGAATCAAATTCAATTGTAGGCCAATAGTAACCTACACATAAGAGTTTCTTAGTAAGGAATAGACCACTAAAATTAGCACTATAAATTCCCTCAAACTTATCTAATGTATAAGGTGTATTTTTAATAATTTAAACACCATAATAGGGTTCCATCATAACTTATTATATATAAGGTTTGACCAAGAATAGTATAGTGGGATGTCCATTGTATTAAGGATTTGTGTTAGTTATGACTTAAGTTAGAAGGGTGTTATTATATATGTATTCAAAAATTCTAGTATAAAAAGGAGAAGTGGGATAAACCACGTCACAAACCATCTCATAATTAGGAGTATCATATGTTGGTATCATCAAATACTCTACAATAAATTTTTTGTTCTTAGTTTTAGATCAAGTAATAAACCAATAGTTTCCATGGCATCAGTTGTTCTATTATTAACCCTTGGCACTTGTTTAAATTATATAGATGTAAATCAAAACTTGAGGCTATCCACCATCCTATTTTATGGTATTAGTTTTTCATCATGATCTTGGAATTCATCAATCACTTGATTTATGATGAATTTTAAATCACCAAAGACAAGAAGACCATCTATAAGGGTTTCATATTTTATTATGTTATTTGTATAAGTAAATTCAATCCAAGATGCTTTTAGAATTAAGTTCCCATCAAGAGTGACCAATAATATTTCTACCCTTGAGCTATGATTAATAAAAGTGCCATCAAAATATAATTACTAGACTACGGATCCATTGATTGACATAATTTCTTCATCTAAGAAATATGTGATGAGAGGTGTGTGATATTCTAGAGGAGCCTATGCCAATGCATCTTCTAGTACCTATCCCTTGATTGATTTTTTATTTACATACTCAAGATCAAACTCATTAATAAACATGACCCACTTAGACATTATGTCTACCAAAGCTATTTTAGATAAGAGATATTTAAGAGGGTTAATTTTGGCAATGATTTTTATTTGATTATTAAACATGTAGTGGCTAAGTTTTTGGAAAGAAAAAAATACCACGAGACATGATTTTTGCATGGGAGAGTAATTGAGCCCATATGACACCAAAGTGATACTTATTTAACAAATTGATCAGTTTAATCTATTGTCATTATGTTGTGTCAATAATACCCCCAATGCATATTATGTAACAGATATATACAAAAGGAAAAACTTACCTACAGTGTCATTAATATTGGTCAATTAAAAAGATATTATTTATTATTCTCAGATGCCTTGTTGAAATATTCATTCCAAGTGAATGGAGTTTCTTTCTTAAGAAATAATGTTAATGTATGACAAACATTTGAAAGCTACAATATAAACCTTCAAATTCTTTAAATTTTACCTTTCAAACTATGGAGTTTCTTGATATTTCTAAGTGGAGGCATATTCATGATAGTTGAAAATGTGTAATGATCAAACTTTATGTTGTAGTGTCAAACTATGAATCCCAAAAACTTTATTGATATCACTTCAAAGACACACTTATTTATATTTAAATGGAGCTTATACTCTCTCATTCTATCCAAAATTCTATGAAGTATCTCAAGATGCTCTGATCTAGATTTGTATTTAGCAATAATGTCATATACATAGTCTTTTATGATGTCATGAAACATATCTTGGAAGATAATTATCATTTATCTATGGTATATGACTCTAACATTCTTGAGACCAAAGGGAATTACTTGATATTAAAAGGTTCCCTAAGGTGTTTTAAATGTTGTATTATTTTGGTCCTCGGGATATATTTTGATTTGGTTATAACCCTAAAAATTGTCCATTAAAGACAACATATCATGTTTAATAGTAGAGTCCATAATCATTTCTATCTTTGGAAATAGTAATTCATCTTTGGTACATGCCTTATTTATATCCTTGAAGTCTATACATACCCTAATTTTGTTGGTTTCTTTTATACTAACACAACATTAGATATCCAATTTGATTAATCTATGGGATGGATAAATCCAACCTAGAATTACTTTTTTTATTCTTCCTTCACTAAGAGTGCAACTTTATAATGCATTTTTTAAAGTTTCTACTTTATAGGTTTTGCATCCAGATGAACCACAAGATGATGCACAACAAGTGAAGGATCAAACCCTTTCATATATGTATAATACCATTCAAACATGTTTAAGTATTATTTAATCAAAATGGTGAAGGTTTCTTATTCCTTTTGAGTTAATTATGTAAAAATCATGACCATCTTTGGATTTTCCATTATCCCAATGTTAACTGTAATGGTGTCTTCAACTTGGAGGGTCGATTCTTCATGATATTTTGTGGGTAATGGAGGAAGCTTAAGTTCTTCATCAAGGTATTATTCTTATGATGTTTTGGTTTTACTAATTTGATGATGTAATAATAGTTCCCCAAAATATGTAGAATCATCTAACTAGATGGAAAAATCCTTCTTATGATCACCTGTCAAAATATGGTCTCTTATGCCCAAGAATTTAGATATTGCTTCATCATATTAAAAGTGATAAAGCATATGTGTTGATTATTAAATATACTAGATTAGGTTTGTATATGTTAGGTCAAGTTTTAATATAGGAATTTTATGGAATAGATTGGTCATAGATAAATCTTCAAATTTTCTATATATGGAACCTATTTCAGTGTCCAAAGAGCTTGCCTCAGACTCACTAGAAGATTCACTTTAGAAAAGTGATATGCTTACTATTATCACTCAATTTTACACCCTTAGAGAGGTATTTAAAACCTTATCTAAATTTAGTGTAACATTATATTACCTCTAGGCCTATGGGTTGCCTATAGTAGAGGTAAACCTCTAGATTAAAGGGCTAGCTCCAAAGATATGCTCATTGTAGCTCATCATATATACTACTTATTTTCTTGGGATGAAAAGAGATAGATAGATCATTAAATAAAACTATCCTAATGAGATGATTCATGAATTTATTATCCACTATACTACCATTAAATTTCACTATGAAAGATGACTCACAAAACTAGCTTCAACATCCAAGGTTTCTCTAGCATAAGTATTAAAAACATGAAGGTGATATGCAATGCACTTCTCAAGGTGAATGAACAAGATGTCTAGTTGTAGACACTAATGATATTAATTATACTTATAGATAGATAAAGACACTAACTATAGTTCATGTGACCTATTAGAGATCAGACTACTTGTAGAAAACATGAAAGAGTAAAGTGAACATAAGGATAGTTGATTATCACTTGTCAGTCAACTATGCACTACTTCACACACTTAAATAAGAAGCTATGAAATAAAATAAAAAATCAAAATATTTATTCAAAGTTAAACATAGTATTCAAACTAGTATGTATTTTTCATATCAAACGTATATCTTACAAATTTAGCCAAAAGTGGCTACTTATATAGAGAATAGTGAAGAGAGAGAGAGAGAGAGGTGGTGGATGAAGATTGACAAGTGTCCATGAGAGATAAAAAAATAATGGGAGTTATTATATATTCCAAACAAATCTCCAAGGCCAAGTTTCTCACTCATAAATTAGCTCCAACCTTCCAAGTGGCAAGGGGGTTACAAATATGCTTGACACCTAAACTAGCTCCTTGAAAATTGTCCTTACATGAAGTGAGTGACAAACAGACATTAAAAAAATAATTTCACCTTGAAATGATATCATACCACTCATTTAACATCTGGCATTCCTTAATAAACTCCTCTGGCCTATCATTTCATCATTCAAGTGCATAGGTGTCTTGAAACTCTTCATTTCCCACACCTATTTTGATCCAAGTGACCTAAACCTCAAGTGCATCTTCTTAAAATAATCCAAAATCCATGGATAGTCTTTAAATATGTTTTTATATATGAAAAAAAAACATTTTTATTCTTGGAACAACTCCCAATAACTCATTTGCCTTATTAAGCCTTCATTAGGCCTAGTTTCCTTGTAACCCTAAAAACCTATAAATCTCCTTGTGTAGGGAGTTGTATCAATTATATTGAGAAACCAATGGCATATTATAGGACCCATTATGTCCGTATAGATCCATTTCAAATTTAATATTTATAATCTGAGTGTAAACCCATTTTTCTACCTTTTTCTCTACTAGATTAAACATCAATTAGGCCTCCTTACTTAGGACCCTATTTTCTTACTCCAAACCTCTAATACA
This sequence comes from Torreya grandis, assembly GCA_037957365.1. Classification (NCBI taxonomy): domain Eukaryota; kingdom Viridiplantae; phylum Streptophyta; class Pinopsida; order Cupressales; family Taxaceae; genus Torreya; species Torreya grandis. The sequence continues at coordinate 87,310 of JARHVA010009433.1, read as the reverse complement.
CATGTGAACTCACCCAAATTAATTTTATTCAATTTTCCTAGGCCATAACCAATTCTCATGTCAATTTTGAGGTCCTGAGACCCTGTGAAAGTATGCAAACCAAAAAATGGCCTTACCACCTAGTTTCATTTTGAGACTATTTGAAACTACCTTGGAAAATGGGCATGGTTTTATCAATTCCATAATATTTATTTCATTTTTTTAGCCTTTAATAATTATTAAAACTTCCAAAGGACCTCATCCAATTATTGGGAATCTCTTCCCTTTTTAGAACACCTAAAAAACACCAAAAACATGCAAAACTAGGGCATTTAAGGAAATATGTACTTGTGATGTCAGCATCAAAGCACATGTTCAGAACCTCCTTGGATTCGTAAACAACATAAAATAGGTTTTAAGGTCAAAATATGTCATCATATTTTATTTTGAGGTCTTTTTTCCATGACTAGTTATTATAATAGTTTTTTATTTTTCCTTTTAATTTAATTAACTTACTAAAAAAATAATGAAATGTAGGGTTTATGAAGAATAATTGGAGATATGGAGATGGTTTTTCACTAATTTAATCCAATGGTAAATTATTTTTGTATTTGAAGAATAAATTTTATATAAGAAAACAACTTGGATAAAATGGATTAATAGATAGATAGGTGAGCTGCCTGGTTAGGGACCGGTCCTAGGAATTTATGAACTTCCTCAAGTGGATGTTAGCTCACTATTTTGAAAATTAAGTGGATAAATAAACAAATAAATTAAAAAATATAAATATGTGATAACAAAATGATCAAGAATTAATATTCATTTAAATTATCAATGTAAGCAAAGTATTTATCCTAATAAGCTATAGCAGCATTCACATGCTCTTATATAACATCAAGTTTGTCAAAAGTGGATTCAACTAAGGTATAGTAAACAATGGCACAAATTTATAACTCAAACTCTATATCACTCTGGTTGGCAAAAAAAGGTTGAGATACAATGGGCATATCAATAACATTAATGACATCGTGCACAATTCTAGGTAGAATCATCTATAAATTAATGTCCAATTTAAAAAGCCATAAAATTAAATTAAAATGGATTAAATATATATTTATAGGATTTATAAGTATCATATTTAAAATTAGAGTATATTGGATCGATGTTGATCTTGTAGAATCAATGTCGATTCAAATGAATTGATATCAATTTTGTTAAGACTACTCTAATTAAAAATAAGGAATTACATGGTGACATAGGATAATGATAGGAAAAATTGAGGGATATATTATGTTTTAAAATAAATATAAATAGTAATAAATAGGAGTATAAATAATAAATTAAATAATTAAAATAATTCTTACCTTAAACTGAAAATGCAAGTCGAACGTATTCTTTCCACAGGTGCAAGTGATCCTCCTTTTTTGTAATGACAGATGTGGATTAGGTGTGGTAAAATTTTGTCAGAGTAGTGATAAATTTCTCCTTAATTATCCTAAAAAAATTTGAGTAACATTTCAAGATTCAAAATTCATTTTCCCTGAGCCAAAAGGCTACTTATATATAAATAGATCGACGTCGATTGGGAAAATTTGCACCGATTCACCCTTTTTAGTAGGGAGTTTTTTCATCCACATTGGTTTTTATAACTTCATTAAATTTTAGGATTTTATGCATGAGGTTGTTAAGGATGGGGTTATACATGGGTACGTTGGTTAAATGGTTAGGGTTCCATAGGTTGTAAATAGATTTAGGTGGTTCGGGAGGTAAAATGGTAATTTGTAAAAACAAATTACTGGGTGGCTAACGGTAAATAATCTAAAATTTAAGATAGGGATATTTAGGATAATAAGGGCCATACAAAATCAAATAAATTATATATAATATATGAAATTGTAGTGTCTACATTTTCCCCTTTTTATGGAGTGGTATATAATACGTTTTATGAGACAAAAACCAAGAGAGGTCCAATGCCCTAGGTTTATGTGAAAAGGTATCCCCCCTCAAAATAAGAGCCAATATAGGGAAAGGATTACATGATGGATTTGAAATAGAGTAATGGATGGGATGGATAGATAACAAATGAGAGATAAGAGCATGGATTCATAACATGAAGTATATATTTTGCACTAGCAGGGTGTGAGCTAATACAAGTAGAGATACCCTGAGATAAATCATGTAATAAAATGCTAAAATTATGAACAAGTGGAATGTAAATGAAGGCTAAGAAAGATAACAAGTGATAGGGTTTACCTAACTAAATCATTGAGTTTGTTATATGGTGTGTGTGATACCTATAAATAAATATTCTCAAGAGGAAATACACTATTGGGACCCATAGAGGGGAGATACCCACAAAAGTGCATGCCTTACCTAGCAATGGGACAAATTAAAGGTATAAATCCACAAAAATAAAATGTAATAGGAAAAATAATAGGATATATGTGGCAAGATACTAGATTGAGGCTAGGAAACAAGATTAGATGTATGAAAAAATGCAAGTAGTGAAAAATAGACAAATCAACATCGATCTAGAACAAAATTGGTGTCAATCCATCAAATTGATGTTGATCTAACATAAATCAACATTGATCCAAATTTGGGTGTATAAGCAAATCTGACATGGACAGATTTCATTTGCTATTGATGTATGATGAACTTAAGAGAAAAAATAAGATGATTATTGTGATGTGATGTGTAATGGAGGTGATCAGTAGTGATTAGAGGTGTGATGATGGTTTAAATATGAGGTAGGCCCTATTGTTTTTTATTTTTTTAATGTGTTTTTGGTATTTTCATATTTAGGTTAATGTGTTAGTACTAAGGTATTATGGTAATCCATAATCAACATTGATTCCTATGAATTGATTATGATTTAAGGGGAATCAATGTCTATCCCAAAAAAACATCATCAATCTATAATGGATTAGTGTTGATTCACTACAGAATGTGAAATACTAGCTTAGAGTATCTAGGGTTAGACAAAGTAGAGGTTTATGAAAATTAATGCCTATAGAGGATTTTAGTAATAGGCACAGATACTATTGTAGATGCACAATTGAGTATCACCTCTATTGGAATGGTTACATGACCCACTGAGTAACAATGATTGGTTACACATGAAGGATATATTATTAGGATGAGTGCACCTCTACCATTAAATTTATCGAGACATGAGTCTGTTAGTATTACTAGATTAATGGGATGTGACCATGGGGATGTTTTGGCTATCCATAGGGGAGATGACCATCACTTAGGAGGATATTTATAGGATACTATGACTTTAAATATAGGGGGTTGTAATTTTACCTATGGATGAATAAGGACACACAACAATATTGACATAGTTGTATGGTGGATATGCTATAGACATTATCTTTGCAGTAGGTGGTTTTGTGTTTGAGCCTTTATATGACGTAGATATAGAGGAAAAGGGGTGTTGATAATGATGATGCTAGCCATCTCATGCTACTCTCTCCCATACTCAAGAGGAAAAAAGTTCCCATGGAACCTTACAAGTGTTGTTGTAGACATGTTGGAGCATCAAATAGTGTTTTCCTAGGCCTCAAATTTATTAGCACATGTATATAGGGAGTTGTGGGGGTGGAGGACCCAAATTGGATATGGGTTATATGTGATCATTATTTTTTAGTGATGGGCCTACAAGCACATCAGGGTGGTACATCCTTTTAGTACCCCATAGATATATTGGTATGAAATTGACTAAAGTGTTACCTTCTTTTGATGGAAGGAGGATTTAGTATGAGCTCATATAGAGGGTGTGGCTTAGGACCTAGTATACTATCAAGGAATCCTCAATGACCTACAATATGGGGATGTTATTTGGAGGTCATACATCATATTTCCTACATGACTTGGGATAGAGGCTAAGTAAGTAGACATTTGTAGGGAGAGGTGCTTCACAAGATGGAAGACTGACTATGTAGAGTGTTTTTATTTTGGGAGGGTGAGGAGACAATTTGGTTTTCTACAAGATATACCATGGTCCCCATGATTATATAGATGAGACAAGGTAGAGGTTAGATTCATAGATCTAGATACGATAGATAGTTTGGCAGGAACCAAGGAGGAGGTAGAGGATTTTGATGTAGATGATACAAGGTGTACCCTAGCATTCCTAGTGTGGTGGGTAGGGTAGTTAGATGCCAAGCAGGAGAGGGTGGTGAGACCTTGACAAGAGGAAGTGGATGAGGATATGCAAGATGCATAAGAAGATGGAGGAGGAGAAGATGAGATGGGAGAGAGTGAGAGAGGGGAGAGGATGGAGGAGAGGAGGAGATAGACATAATTAGGATAATTTCTAAGCAAGATATATTGAAAACCTAGTATATTATATTACAAGGATAGGTGGCCATAGTACAGGGGGCACTCACCATTGTCTAGATAGAGTGAGATAGTCTTTAGACTAGATTAGACATGTTTTAGGTGGAGTATGACATCTTACCATTGATTCATGTCTAGAAATTGAGGCTCAAGACCAAAATCACACAAAGAGAGATAGCTTGTGACAAGGGGGATGGAGGCTCCTTAGGGTAGATAGTTACAAATTTGGTTACACCAAGCATAGTGTAGGTAGGTACTATGAGTGTAGATAGGTTCCAAGAACTAGCATCCAAGATGTGATACTATGATTAGATTGTATTAGATTTTCATCTGAATATTCCATGGTATGCCACCCATTTGGCCTCATAGGGTAGATCCTCTAGATGAACTCACATAGGTTCAGTCAACACAGGGAGTGTATCCCATGGGAGGGATCAGAGGATAGATAGAGATAGAGGATGGGATGGGAATGGAATAGAGGTGGTGGTGGAGGTCTTGGGAGCATCCATCTGAGCTAACTCCAATTTACAAAGTAACTCACTTTTATATCTATTGCACTAGCCATAGAGCCACATACTTTGTATACTAAGAATTATGATGTACATTTGGATCATTTATATATAGATACATTATTTTTACTATGAGTTGTGATGTTATATTTTGTGTTATATGGAGTTTATTAGATTATGTAATTTGAAATTTTTTGGATTATGTTATTATGGATGCTTGTATTTAGATTATGTGATTATGGATTTAGCTAATTAGATGATATGATATATTTATTATGGTTTTTAAATGTTATGGGTTTATATTAGAATGTTTACGTATCATGACTATGTTACTATGGATGTACATTAGATTATGGATTATAGATTACAGATTTTATGTTTATGTGATTATGATTATGATTATGATTATGGATTATGGATTTGATGGATTTAAATTTTATGGAATGTTAAAGTGTTTATAGCTCATGATTATGTTACTATGGATGTGAATTATATTATTGATCAGATTAGATTATGGATTTATGTGATGCGATTATGGATTTTAGATTACTAGATTAGGATGTTCTTATGCTTTTATTAGGATATATGTGGTAATTCTATTTTTAGATAATTAATCAGCACAAATTTTTATTTACTTAGGATAAAGAGAAATAAAAGTTTTTATTTCTTGTTATTGGCTCATACCATAACCCAAGAAAACCTCTTGAAATAAATGCATGTGTATACTTAACTGATTGTTAATAAATACCCTAACAACCTTAGGTCAACCATGTTTAGGATTTACTAGTTTGAGATGTAATTTTCTAGGGATTTGCTTTAGGATTTTGATTAAAAAAATTTGATCTTTTAAGAAGAAGATACTTTCACCTTGTATACCAAAAACTAAGGTCGACCCTAGGATCCTTTTGTGCCAATCCATGTAGACTGATCAATGTGGGAAGTCTACTAATTTAAATAAAGATAATTAATGTGGGAAGATTTCTTGGGATATTTTATGCATGATATCCATCCTTCAAGGGAGTGGTCTATATTTTGAGAGATGTTTTTCGAAGAAATTGTCCTTCAAGGGACTAGTTTGCACTTTTGATATATATGTTTTTTATAGATTTTTACAACTATCCTTCAAGGGATCAGTCTATTATTTTTACCTATTTTATAGATGCTTTTATTTACATGGTTTTTTTATCCCAACATTATTAGTTCTTATCGATTGGCCTTAAGCATCTTAGAATAGTTACCCAAAGCTTTGTTGCACAAGATGATATTCTTACTACTAATGTGATAGGGAGGAGTTTTTTTTTAAGGAAATAATGATTTGAGGCACCTTCCCATTATAGGTGGGGATTTTCCAATTAGATCATGCTTTGAATAGATTCAAGATATTCATATTCAATTTTAAAATATACAATGTTGTCAAATAACCACATGACTCTATATATCATTATTTTGTATTTGTAAAAAAGAAAAGGATATGGTTTTAGCTAATCAAAACAAAAGAAAGGAAAACATGTCAACCAAGGTGGTTAAAACTTATTAATAGTCGAAAGGACATAAATTTAATGCATTAAGAGGTTCTTGTTCTGATTTTACATCAAGAGAAGCCAAATGATATGCCTCGAATATGTATTTATGGGTGATAATATATGGTTTGAGCCAATTGAGAACAAATTTGTCTCATTTTCTCTTTTCCATATTAGTGAAATGTTGATTTTATTTTAAGACAAAGTCACCAATATTAAATTCACATTATTTTAAATGATTATTATAGGTGTACTTTATTCATTCCTAATATACATGCAGGTGGTCAAGGGTAATCGATTGATGCTCATCTGAGAGCTCAAACTAGGCTTATCATTTCTGATAGAAGTCATCCTCAGAAATGATATCTTTAAGGGAGATGTAAAGGGAAAGAATATGAACCTCAATAGGAAGTATAACTTTGGTACCATAAACTAGAGAGAAATGAGTAGCACCCAAAGGGGTTCAAATACTAGTTTGATAAGCCCATAAGGCAAAGGGGACATGAATATTCCATTTATTTCCTACTTCATTAATGACCTTAGTATTTTGACAATATTTCTATTGGATGCCTCAACTTGTCCATTATCTTGATGGTAACAAGGTGAGGAGAAGCTTAGATTAATGTTAAAAGAGTCACATAGCTCTTGAACCTTTTTGTTTTTAAAATATTTTTCATTATCAGTGATGATCTTATGAGGAACACCAAAGTAAAAAATAATATTTTGATTAATGAACTCCATAATTTTGTCTACTTTGGTTGAGATAAGAGGAATAGCCTCCACCCACTTAGTGAAATATTTAATGGTGGTAATGATAAATTTATGGTACTAAGAGGATTTAAGATTGATCTAACCTAAAAGATCAAGCACTCATTGGGAAAATGGCCAAGAGTCTTGTGCTACCTGTAATGACTGACTAGGGACATGTGATAGGTTGGCATGTTACTGGGACTTTATGCATTTCTTAATGTACTCATAACAATATTGATTTAAAGTGGGACAATAATATCCCAATCATAGATTCTCTTAGTGATAGTATAGCCACTAAAATGTCCTCTATATGTAATCAAAAATGCATCATGTCTATAAATCAATCCTAGCTCAGAGAAGATAGAGCATACCTACACATATGATTGAGAATACATTTGTTAAATGGGAGTGTGACCAATATGGGGATCTACTAGACCTGATTAAGGGATGACTTATCATAATACACTATTCTAAGGAGGGTTCTAAACCCTCCAATCTAACACAATCACATAATAACCTTAAGGGGGTCCTAGGTTTTGATATTTCACTTATTCTAATAATAAGAAAAGTAAATTTAATTTATTTCTCACCAAAGCTTGTGGCATAAAGTTTGGGTTATGAATAATTAAACTAAACATGCATAGAATACATATACTCACATCAATGTATAATAAATCCTAATGTATGGAAGAGAAGTACAACTGCATTATCCATCTACTCTTACAAAAGAGAAATAAAGTTATGAATGCTTACCTTGAAGATGAAACCATTGAGCCTCAATCTCTCCCTTGACCAAGGTGATTCACAAGAAATTGTTTTGGTATGTAAGGATGACAAGGATAAATTAGATCTAGGATACACAACCTATTAATGCATCTAAAAGACTTCTTCACAAGACAAGCTTTGTATCTCCAAAGAAAATATGGAACCCTAAGCTTTACTTCTCAAATAGAATGGTCAATAAGAAAATGTTTATTCACACTTCTTATTCACTTATTTTTTATCAAATGGTGGGAAATTAACTTTTATATATAGGCAGATCTTTCCTTAAAACCTTTTGAAAATGTCAACCGATAGGGTCAACAAAATATAATTTTAAACAATAATTCACTAGGTCCTGAACTAGGTCAGCCAAAGGTCAAAATAACTCTTAAGTGAAAATAACCCAAAACTATATTGGGTCAACCTAATCAACCCTATACATGTGACTAAAAAAATGGGATTAAGATAAGGAAAAAGAGAATAAAATATATCAAAAGTATGGAATGGGTAAAACATAGAAAGCCAAGCTCAGGGTAAACAGTTTTAAGAGACAAGTGTGTAGATAACAAGTGGCAAAAGGGATAACAATCCTAATTGTTGATGCTTTCATTTTTATCACAGGTTCTCTTAGTGTTGAAGAACACTTCTCATTTTAGGATTCTGAGAGTCCATGATATGAGTTATAGTTTGTGACAATTTTAATTATCTATGATGGAATAGAAACAGAGTAATGCAAGAGCTATCCACAATATTTATATGATTTGGTGGTTGGGAGCCACCTTGGTCTTGAATTTATATATTTTTCCTATTAATAATGGATTATGATCAAAATTATAACCACAAACTATTCTTAATGAATATTTACAATGAAATTTAAGCTAAAGTGAACATTGCTAAAAAAAGAAGCAAAAGGTAGGGTAAGGAAGAGAAAAAAACTGATTCCAAGCATTTATCTTAAACATAATGACAAAGTTCTAGTCAATTTGAGTATACACTTAACCGATCAATGATGAAACATAGCATAATCTCAAGCTTCACCAAAGACCTATAAATATTCAAAGGAAATATAAAAATCATGAGTAGAATTCAAGATTACTTAAAGTGTTTTGTTATGTTAATCTAAATATCATAAGAACATTTAAATGCAGAGCACATAAAAGAAAAGTAAACTTGGAATTATTCAGCTAGTTTAGCATAGCACAAACCAAAAATATTATGAACATAAGATGTATCTCATCTATCAAATAACTATTCAAATCTAAGACATACACCTGTAATTGAGAGAAAGCAGAAACAATGTAACACAATACAAGACAATCCTTGCAGAATTAAAATTGTATTAATTGCTCTAGTATAAAATTTGCTCAAAATATCCCTCCTTTACAAAATGTTAACCCATACCTATTTATAGAAAACATAGGTAGTGATCCGGTTATCTTCTCAAAATATTGCATGTAATATAAGGACAACTATCCTTCATACAAAGATTACAATGTAGGTGACCTCCTACTTCTAAATTGATAAATAGCTCTCATATATGCTAATAGACTAGCATATATATATTAAAAGAAATTTTTTCTTTCAAATTTCATTGGTGGTGGGTCCCTTGATGATGCTTTCACTTCTTGAAAAAAAAGGACCGAATATGAAAAAATAGTGAAATATAGCTAGGAGGCCAACTTTAGGTCTTCATAACTTTTGATGTGCAGTAGCAAGTGAGTTGAAATTTGTTGTATATGATCCTGACATAAATTTGAAAAAATTAATTTAACTTTTTCTCTTGAAACTACAACACGTGAAATATATGGCTTCATGAAAATACCTATCAAGCTCTTTTAGACCCAAAAAACTAGCCAAATGCAATGAAGGCCAACTTTGTTTGCTTAGAAATTTTGATGTGCTATGTTGCATAGGCTAAAAATTAGTAAAACTATTCCTTATATAAGTTTTAACAAACCTAATTGACTATTTTATTTGAATTTATAATAGATGAAAGATATGACCTCGTGAAAATGCCTTCTAAGTTCTACATGAGTTCTCTGAAAATGGCTATGGAAAAAATAGGGAAAATGCGTTGGAGAGAAACTTTCTATGTCCATAAATTTTTATGTATTATGTCACATGATCCAAAACTTGGTGAACATATTCATTTTGTGATGGTTAACAAACCCATTTAACCATTTATTTTGAATATGTAGTTCATGTGAGATATGGCCTCTTGAAAATGCTTACTAGGTTCAATTTAGACCCTGTAAAATTGGTTGTCTGGAAAAAATGACAAAAAGTGTATTGGAAGGAAACTTTCCATGGTCATATCTTTTTATGCACTAAGTTTCATGATCTCAAACCTAGTTAACATGTTCCTTGCATGAGGGTTAACAAACTTATTTGACCATTTGTCTTAAAACTGCATTTTTTTAGAGATATGACCTCTTGAAAATGCCCACTAAGCTCAAATTAGACTCTGAAAAATTCACCGAGTCTAAAAAAATAATAAAAAGTGTATTGGAGGGCAACTTTTCATGCTTGGATTTTTTTCTTTGTTATGTCTTATGGGTTAAAACTTTGAAAACATGTTCCTTACATGAGGGCTAACAAACCCATTTGACCATTTCACTTGAAGATGCAGTACATGAAAGATATGGCCTCATGAAAATGTCTTCAAAGTTCTATTTGAGTTCTTCTAAAAATGGCTAAGTATGAAAAATTGTGAAAATATGTTAGAGGTCAACATTCCACATCCATAACTTTTGATGTATCGTATTGCATGATCTCAAACTTGGTGAACATGTTCTTTACATGAGGGTTAACAAACCCATTTTACCATTTGTTCTGAATATGTAGCACATGAGAGATATAGCTTCATGTAAATACCTATTAGGCTCTTTTGGACTCCCTAAAAATATTCATTGTTTGGAAAAAATAGCATAAAATGTATTGGAGGGCAACTTTGAAGGCTAATAACTTTTGATGTGATTATGTGGAGGACCTAAAACTTGTGGCATATAAACTTTGTACAAATTTGAACACAATTATATGACCAATTTTACTTAACCCATCTATATGTGAAAATGGTGATGTCAGTAAAGTACCTACTCATATTTTTTTGCCACTTGACTAGAATGTCTAGATTAGCACAATGAAGGACCAGATGAAAACCAAACACTTCCATACTTACTCTAGGAACTCTTGACACCCCATAGAGTCTCTATAACCTATCAATAATATTTTGATCAATATTTATTAGTGTTATCTCCATGAAACCTATACTTTCCATTCACAAGGTAAATCATTAGTAAGATTAGGCAAATTAAAGTTCAATAATGGAAAGAGAATAAGTCATTTTATCAAAGAGGATGATCTTCAGATTCTAATAACATTCAAATATGTCAAAATTTTAATGTTAAAGTTCAAAGCATCTCAAGGGTCCCAATTTTTTTTTAAAATGAGGGTATGTTGGCCCCAACACTAGTGCATCCCTTAAGGCATGCATTCAGAGAGATTGAGACTTGATGGATTCCTACAAGATACAAAGTATCAATAGTCAATAAAAATTTGAAAATATTATGTGTATACATATTCCCCAATCAAATTTCATCATGTGGCATGTGAGTGAAACATGAGATGGTGCTTAAGGAAATAAAACATGATAACACATAATGTTGATGCTAAGTAAGATATAGTAAGCAACAAATAAGATAAATGAAAGGATATAATTGAAAACACATACCTTTACTTATCTTAGTGTTGTAGATAAAGAAGTAGATTTAAAGAGAAATGAAAGCATCCAAATGTGAAGAACATTAGGCAAACCTATAGAATTTGGTGCAAACAAAATAGCCAAAAATCAAAAAAATTGGAAGATAGGCATATGGTAGTGGAAAAAAATGAGTTAGTAGAGACATGATAGTATTAGGAAAAATTGGAAAATTAAGATTGTTAAGGCAAGGCTAGAATATTGAAGACAAATGAATGACAAAAATATGGAAAATGAATGACAAATGATGGAAAATAAATGATATATGATTGGTAAAACACACTAAATCACATTGAAAAGCATGTAAAACATAAATGGAAAAAAGAAATGTAGAACATACTAATTCACACTACGAAGCATGTAAAACATTAATGGAAAAAAGGAATATTAATGCAAGATAAATCTAATAAAAATATGGAAGTAAGTGGCAATTAACCCCATGTAAGATAAGCATGTTGAATCAAACATAATGAAATCACAACTAACTAAAAATGAAATTTTAAATAAATATGTAATATAAGTATGTCAAATGAAGGTGAGGAAAGCATAAATAAGGGGAAATGAAATGTAAGTCAAGATGGAATAAAAACATGAAGAAGTCAGACAAAGAGAGAAACATGTAGGAATGCCAAATGCCATATATAAGATAAGTGAAGTCTGCAAAAACTCAAATAAGAACATGATGGAGAAATGAAAATAAAAAATCTCTAAAGGATGAAAACTCCAAACTTGGTGCTTGTTCTAAGGTGCAACGTAAGAAAACACAACCACCTAATGACATGACTATTATGACAATGAGATGGTGTGGTAATCAAATGGTGTAAGGGTTTTTATAAGGAAGGCCTAGTCCTATCCAAGGTCTTACAATGTAACTCACAAACTATAAACAAAGAGGGGTAATAAGGTAGTTGTGGTCAAGGATATGATTAGATAAAAATAATATACAATAAGGAGAATATAAGGAAAATATGATGTGAATAAGGAATGTGAGGTACCACATGGGTGATATGAAAATCCTTAGCAAGAATGAGACACACTAGGCAAGTGAAAAAGACTAATAACTATAAACACTAAGGACTTAGGACATTTTGACTAATGAACATAAAGTTTGACGAAAAAAGTGAAGTATATATATTATCCCATGAAGGCTATATACATTAAAATTAAAATGGACTTAGATTCCCATAATGTGTTCCCCATTCCTCATGACCCCTTACAGAGTTGTTGGTCTAGTACAAAGATTGGGTACTTGCATGAGAAAGTAGGTAGCACCATAGAGTTTTTTAAATTATTCTATTTCAATCTATTGTCTTAAATCACCCCAATGGACCTCAACTCTATGTAAGGTTGACTATGGAGTTTGAGATTTAATTATAGATAAGAGATGTTCTTGGAATCATGTCTTTTGGTGTGATATGACTTCTGAAATTTTTGAATGTTTCCTTTTGGATCATTACCTTTTGTTTGTATTTTATGATTTGGATTTTAAATTTATTTTGAATTTTTCTATTCCTCCTCCATATGAATTTGTAATGACCAAACATGGGTGTTAAATATGACAAATATAAGAGAGCTTTCACTTGGTTACTAGAGAAAAAGACCTGAAGGCTAAGGTGTCTAAAGACTCCTAGACTTTCCCACAAGTAAGTGTGTAATATCAAAATTTGCTGATGTGAGCCTCAAATGAAAGGAAATAAGGGAAATATGGGGATCATAAGAGATTCATATATGTAATAAGTGACACAATGATGAATATGATCATAGCTAATCACAGAGAGATAAAATAGTGATATGAAAGAGGATAGGGTTATGGTTATGATAGTCATGTCACTAGAAAAGTAATACTAACCTAAAATGGATCTAGTGCAAGTACTAATGAAAGTATTAGTCATCTCAAAAATTGATTTAAATATGTTTTAATGTGGTAATTTATGAGGAAGGCTAGGTCTTATCCATGGTCTTAAATTACAACTCACAAGGTGAACACTAATGAGGTGGATGGTAAATAAGAGGAAAAACAATCATAAATATACTAAGGCATATAATGGCATAAAAAAGACAAAAATGAAAGAGATATATAATAACCAAAATGAAAACAAATGCCAAATTTGATGTGTCATAAAACCAAAGAACCCAAAGGTGAAAATGATGCTTGGTAAAGTGAAACTAAAAGAAGTAAAAAGTACAAAAATAAAGAAACATGAGATAAAAAGAACAAGTAAGACCTATGCTAACATTTGTATCAAATATGAGCATGTAAAATATAAGTCTATAAGTTTCAAAAAAATTCTTGAAGATGGATTTGTTTGTTCTTATGCATTGTAGAATAAGAGTGGGAATCATAAGATGCCCCAATGGGTAAGTGGATGTAGGGATGGGCATCACAAGATGCCCCAAAGTCTAAATAGACATGTGTATGGGCATCGCAAGATGCCCCAACATGTGAGTTGGAGTGAGGTAACATTGGACCATTAAAATGATTTGCATTGGGTTAGTAGGTTCATTTGGAGATAGGTAAATTTGGTAGTTTTTTAGATTTTAAGGATGTTAAATGTGACATAAGATGTGTAAGAGAGTGATGATGAAGGAAAGGAGGTAAAGGAGGAACATGTATGATATGATTTAGAGTAGGTATTTGAACTAGGTACTCTTTAGGTTCATGTGACTTAAGAGGTTGAGGTTCAATGGATGCAATTATATGTTTAAAATTATTCATGCTAGCTATCCTTTCCTTATTAGTGTAGGAAGAAGGATCAACTATGGTTTGAATAAAACTAATAGAGGAGGTGTAGGTATGGGACAATTTTTTTTGTTCATTAGGTAGAGTATGTTGATGTAATTTTGTTTCTTGAGATTAAATTTGTGAAGCTTGAAGATAGTCTTGATAGCATTGTTTTGTGAGAGTATAAAGATTGAAATGCAAGACAAGCAAGGAAGAAAGAATAAATTGATGAAGATCATGACAAGACTCATGATAATGACCTATAGGAGCATGCCACCAATAAAATTTATCAATATTGTACTATTTTAGAAGAGGTTTGGAAGGATCAAATCTCATGGGTTTAGAAGGTGTAAATTTATTCTTAAGTTATTCTAGACTCAAGGGTGGGTGGGTTGGGTTAAAATTGGTTGAATTATATGTTCCATTTTGAGGTTGGGGAGGCTTAGATGAATCAATGTTATGAGAAAATGATTGAAAAGGTTTTTTAGTAGTTGTTTAAGGTGTTTCAAATTGAGTCATAAGAAAGTCTTGCCTTTTTTATTGGTCTAAGGATTTGTCTAAATTTTTAAAAGAATGTCATCATTCATGTTATGGTCTACTTTATGAGTGAGAGACTTCCATCATTTGATTAAAGTATGAGCATATTCATTAGGAAGTTTCTTGACATTAATGAAATGGCTAAGGTAATTTTTTTGAAGGTCATCATGTTGGAATTCCTTCATAGAGCATTGACTAAATCCTCTAGTTGTGAGATGGAATGTCTAAGAATTTGGTTTTACCATTCAAGTGAATCACCAAAAAAGTTTTTGACTAAGATTTTGGTGGTATAAAAGGTATTAATTTGGACCATTTCTTATAAATATTACCAAAAGACTTAATAAAGATAGTAGGGTACTTAGTCCCATTATATATGATAGTTGGAGAAATGTTTCCAATATCTATAAATGCAATAAATGGAGATAAAGGTTTATTTTGAAGATGTTGAAGCATTTTGTTATTTATTAGAGGTTGAGGAATGATATTCCCATTGGCATCTCTAAGAAGAGGAGGGATAAAATTTTGATTTGGTTGAGACATGATGACTTGAGGTAGTTAACTAATCATGTTTAATAAATGTTGTAGTATGTTCATCATTTGAGATTGATTGGTTATTTGCATGATGTGAATTTGTTGAAACACTTGTGAAAGAAGTTGAGTTGTATCAATAGGTGGATTGGTGTAAGACGGGTATTGGTGTTGATAAGAGGGGGATTATTTGGTGGAGGATCCCAACATTAATATTCATAAGAGGATTATGATGAAGGACCTCAACTACATTACATTATGTAGTGATTGGTTTTGGTTTAGGAGAAAATGAAAGAATAAAGTGGATAATTTCATCTAAAATAATAAAATAAGTGAGGTTTTATCCAAATCCTTAATTATACAATGTTCTTGATTAAGAGAAGGCTAAAAAAATGTCATCATAATGAGATGAGACTAGATAACTATTTTCACCAAATCATACACCCTAGAAGAGGGTGTTCAAGCCTCTTCCAAATTTGGATAATACGAGAAAACTTACATGTATGTGGGTGTACTTATAGTGGAAGTGAGCCTCTAGGTTTAAGGGCTAGCTCCCTGAATGTGTCTTGAAGTGCTTATCACCTAAACTAATTATTTGTTTATGGAAGCAAAGAGATAGAAGTCATGAAATGAACCTAATCTAAAGGGGTGATAGACCAAGATGTCTTCCACATGACCATTGTACTCCATGCACTAAGAAACAAGGCATATAAGCTAACTTCCAAGTCTTAAGAGATTATAATATGAGTGTTTCAATATGGAGGTGAGATGCATGACGACTATCTAAGGTAAGTGAACCATAGGCTAGTTACAAACACCAATGCTCATTTTACACTTAAAAGATAAATTCATACACTTGACAACATTTCATATGACTTGTTAGAATATTAAGTATTGCATATACATGAGAGGATAAAAAGAAAAAAGGATGGGAGATTATCACTTTGCATCACCATATATCACTTTACACACTTAGAAAATTATTCATGAACTCAAAACCAAACTTTCATTAATATTGAAAGTCAAAATACAAGGTCATTTTAATAGGGCTTTGCCATACATGAAGTGGTATTATTCTACAAAGGCCAGAATGGTAGCTACTTATAAAGCTTGAGAGAGAAGTGGGAAAAGATAAGTCCAAATGTCACTAGAACACTTATCATGATGAGAGGAGTTACATATGAATGAGAATGGAATATTATATATACCATGCAAATTTTGATAGGAAAAATGGCCCTCCCAGTCATGAGACTCATGAAATGTGATGTAGGAGTTCTCATTCTACACAAGAAAACTACATTCATCATTTAGCTCTATTTGAATGTCCCATAATTGACTAGGGATAGATATTATGATTAAAATCAGAGGTATGGGTTGTATACATGTTCCTTCATGCATTGAATACATTCCTAATCATCTGGATTCCTTTGAAAGTGAGCCATCACTACATGTAGTCAAAGAAACTCCTTTTTCACTCACCCCTCACACTTGGCCTCAAAATTGATTTTAGTTTCATATGAAAATATGTAAAATGGAGTGAATAAAACTTTTCAATACAATTTATGGCATTATATTTCTTATGTATACCTTAAATAAGCTCCCACTTGAAGGTTTCACACTTCTCACTATCTTGCTCACTTTGTCAGTTTGACTAGTTGAGATGAAGCTGCTTGTAGGAATACTTAGGATATTTTTTTTATAATAAATGGACATCATGGGTTAGCCCAAATCCCAATACATCTCTTAAAGTTATTTGCATCTCTTTAAACCTCTTATAGCTTGAAAAACATCAAAAATAATCAAAGAAATATAGTTTCCCTCTCATCCATACAAGTAGGTTAGCACAATATTGATGGAGAGGATTCTTGGAGAGTCTATTGGTAATAAAAAATGTCACATCAATGAATTAACCCATTTTATTATTGTGAAGGTCAAGATGAAATCATACCAATTTAATTATGGGAGTCGTATGACTAAAAAATCAATACAAGGCACATAGAAGGGTCTTTTAAAGTTCTAGGGATTTAATATGTTCAATAATAAATATAAATCAAGTGTACACACATTCACTAATTCGATCAAACACAACATGAAAATTAATTATATCAAGAAGACTACTCATAAACAATGCTTTGATCTAAGAAACTAATCTTTCTTGATATTATATGATTTAATCTCAAATTTGTATAAATTATCATCTAACCTATCCAACAAAGTAAAGTCTATGAATTAGATAATCTCTTGAAGGACAAAAAAATTAGATTGTTGAAAAGATGTCTTATATTTATGTTCACAAATGATCATCAAAATTTTAAACAAGAAAGCATAAAAGATAAATATATTTCAACAACCTAAAGAGACAAGATAAATAATAGTGACTAACTAACAACTAACAATAAAATAAAGAAATCTAATCTAAATTAGGAAAATAAAATAATCTAATACTAATTAAACTAAGAAAATAAAGTGACACTAACACTAAAATAAATAAAGAAAACATAAATAAATAGAAATTACCGAAGAAAGTAAACTAAAAATTAAATTCAAATAAATAAAATACATAATAAAATAGAAAATTTATGGGTCTTAATAAATTAACATCTTTCATACAAAATATCTTCAAAAGATAACTTTTAAAATAAATTAGATCAATAATCTATCATAAAAATGATGTTTACATCATTATTCAGGTTAAATACTCAAATTTTGCACATAGGACTACAAGTTGCAATCATTAAAATATATTAACTTGATAATCATTAGATAATCAATTATAAATGATAATATAAAATTAGATATACCTACATTGTCTAAGTAAGATACTCAATCATCAGATAAACTACCATTGATCTATCTATAAAAGTCATGCTATCTCAAAAAAATTACATAGAAGAGAGAGAGATAAATGAGTGGCTTTATAAGTGTACAAGTCTTCAGTACTTGTATTTTTCTTCCTCTTCAAATGAATCCTTGATCTCCTTTTAAACTTCCAAAGTTGGTTGAAAAATAAGTTATAGCTAACTTTAATAAGTTATTTATCAACTTTATTAATTAACTTTAAAAGTTAATTAATTTGATGGTTACAAATTTAAAAAATTATTTAAGACTTTTAACAAGTCTTAAGAGATCAAATATTTGAATTTATACCAGGTAATCCTAATGAGTGGGGACCCTTTTTAGTCAACTAAAAATATTTAGAATATCAATTAATCAATAAATAATCAAATAACACATCATATTAAATATAATTCATTATTATATTAATTTCATTTTGTATTTTAATTTACTCAATAGCATATATATATTATGTATATAATTAATTTACTGTCAAACAATTTATCAAATATCTAAAATTGAATGTAATGCTCTTATTCCATGTGCAATACCATGCTTCTAAAAATAATTATTTTTGCAAAATACCTTGATAGTAAAAATATTTGACTATATCACATGAAAAATGAATCCAAACTCTCCATGAAACAACTTTCATTTTACTAAAAATAACCATTTTACTATGTTTTCCAGCCATCTTAAATTTGATGTTCAAATGACCTTCAAACTACATAATTCCTGGTTTGTGGTGACAGTCATTTGGCTATCAAATTTAACATCACAAAAATTCTTGTAGATGATCATTTTACAAATTTTGTACAGTAGAAAAAATTTAACTGATTTCTAAAATCAATTTAAACTCCATTACTTATCCCTGTTTACTATCATCATTCTACTTTTTGAGTAACAAAAAATAATTATAATCTTCATAAATTTGTCATATTCTCTTCTATTGTTCATTTATTTTCCAACAGGATCTTCCCATTAATCAAATTAAAAAATGTAAAGCTACAAACTTTAAGAAATATATCTTTAAATCATTGAATCAGGACTTAGGATAAATATTTGAGAGTCATATTTCAAATAATACACAAGAAATAAACCCTTCAAAGCAATATGCAAAATTATTCTCAAAACCAATAATCCAAAATAACTTCCTACTGTAACAACCTAAAACATCTATTCTCAAATTGAAGTTCTCAATAAAAATCTATTTGAGGCTATGCATTTCTCAAATACACAAAAATACATAGAAGCTCATCACCATATATTGAAAGATAAGATATTAAAACTGCTTAAAGAATCATGTGAACAACAACTTAATCCATCATTGCACTTCAACTAGACAAGATTCATTTCCATGCATGGGAATAATAATTGAAAACCATAAACCTACAACTTTCATTTCTTCTCACTATACATACAAAACTTACACATAACTTGATAATATTTCAAATATTTTAAAATATACGAAAAAAGTCATCAAAAACTTTTAATTCCATGCAAAATAGATTTATAAAACTTTCTCATACCATAGCCCTTTCAAAAATAACTTAGAGCTTTCATGAATGTCCATGCAGACCAAAAATTAAACCAGACCTTATTTCTTCGATGGAATTGTAAATTTCATCTTAAAATCACCATGCATATTTTCAAAATTCATTCAATCATTGTATAAATACATGGTAATGCATCCTTGAAAGTTTTTCTATCCAAAATCCTCAACAAAAACTTCTCTACAACTTACAAATTTACCCAACCAAAGCTTTGATTCCATGTTCAAGATTTGAAAATGAATAAAAACCAAGAATAATGACCACTTATATCCATCAACTCATCTCCATAATGAACTGAGTGGTGTGCTTAACTCGCATTGGTTTATATTTACTAAACATGTACTTAGTAACCTCACTAAATATTTGGTTAGCATAACTAAACTTAGAGATAATTAATCCTTCACACTAAACATTTTCTAATTTCCATTGTTCAAGGAAAGACCTTTTCACATTAAATTTTATTACCACCAAATCTTTGCTCCAATATTGAAACTTTGAGGCCATACTTTTGCATTTAATATTCATGCCAACTCAATGCCAATTCAATATGCCATAAAAACATTAAACAAAATGCCAACTCACCGTGTTAATATCTCAAAATATGAATTTATATTACAATCCATATTTACACTTTTGAAAACATCATATACCTTAAGACCTAGGCTTAGGTATTCCAAACAATCTTATACTTTTGAAATTTCATTTTATAGACTAAGGTTTAAACCTTTAAAATCACCATGGCCCAAAAAAATCATAACCATTATTTCAAAACTTTAGAATAATGACTTCAGGTTAGTATCCTCATGATTCATATCATTTTAGAATTTTAAACTAGACAATATTTGCCTTGAGATTAATTATTTAGAATTTATAATCCTTTATAAAGCAATTTACTAAAATATTGAATCAATTCAAGTCATATCAATGCTTTTTCAAAATATCTCTTATATTATGATTGAATTATGTCTGATAATCTGACCAT
Source organism: Torreya grandis (assembly GCA_037957365.1). Classification (NCBI taxonomy): domain Eukaryota; kingdom Viridiplantae; phylum Streptophyta; class Pinopsida; order Cupressales; family Taxaceae; genus Torreya; species Torreya grandis. The sequence continues at coordinate 66,532 of JARHVA010009433.1, read as the reverse complement.
GAACTTAGAAGAAAAATAACTGATCATAAACCTTCATCATGATAAATATATATGCATATTATAACACTTTGGTGATCTATAATATCCCAAGATGATAATCAATATTGTGTTTAAACTAAAAACTTTAATTTGTGAAATGTTATAATTTAACTATCCATCCATCTGCAATTAAAATTGAAGCATTTATTTGATCATATAAATATGTTAATTTTATTCATTAATACATAAATGCTTTTTGAAATCACTATAATGCAATCATGAATTCATAAATACAATAATTACCAAATTATTAAATTGAAATCATGAATATTCATATATAACATTAATTGACTTTAGGTCCTCGATTGTAGTTTTAAATTTTATGACTGGGTCATCACTATAGTAGAGAATAAATAATATCATATTATTTTAGAAAAAATTAGGGATTTGAAAATTAGACATAACGCTAGTGACCTTGCTAGCCAATTTCAAATATGAAATCGGGTAGCAATCAAATTGCCTATTATAAGAACATTTAACTTGAGAGTGTGATCCAGGTAAATCATTTATTAAGTATATATTCGTGAACCCTTTTAATAATTAATTTTGATAATGGATGAGTTGTTTAGCTAGCATGACACAAAGAAAGGTAATGATATAACAGGAAAGTTTGGGATAGATGCACAAACAAATGCAAATGCCTCAAATACAATTTTTAAAAGTTTAGTAATACTTTTACAACCAATTATAACTCAATTTATATTAATCATATATATAATAAATATGATCTTATAAAGAATAATATTTAAAAATAATCGATACTTACAGTAGAATTGTAGTATCCTCACATTCTTCTTTCATAATGTGAAAACTTTGTCCACTTGAAACACTTGATCTTTTCAAAGGTAAAAGGTGAACAAATCAAGAAAACAAACAAACAACTAGAAAAACCAAAAGGGAATAAAAAACAAAACATTAAACCAAAATTAATAAAATATTTACAGATCAAAAATAAATAAATTATTAACCATCATCAAAAATCATCCACTGTGGGACAAAACAAAGAATACACCATAATTGAAAACTAATAAAAGTAAAGAAATAAAGCTTAATAAATGAAGGAGGTGTAAATATAAATGATAAAAGATCTCCACTATAACTATAATAAAAGACATTATTTTCAGCATGTAAATATTCATGATAACTTAAGCTATATGATTTAAAAGCAGCAAGACAACATGATAAACACATTAAATAACCTTGAATGAATAGAATTAAATCTTGATTATGCATGTTTTTAGCTATTTTTTAGTTTTGTATTGTATATGAAAGATTATCTATCTAATTTGGAGTGAGATGAATATTTTTAAGGTTAAGATTGAGAGAATCTTGATCAATAAATTGACTTAACTATTCATGTATCTCTAAATAAATTTGAATATCTTTTGATTTAACATATTTAATAGGATTTCTTGTTTCAAACTCTAAAGGGTCATAAAATTTAAAACATTCATAGTCAATGTTATTAAACAAGTCCTCCGATTTAAATTATATAAAAAAACCTTATAATATGTTATAAAATCAGGAGTAATATGTTATCAAATACTCTAATTTTGAATTTGATGAAAAGTCTAAATCAAAACATCACGATGAAGTATTTAAACTATAATCTAATTTTTGAGAGGTATTTTCAATATACCATGCCATGATTTGATCATAAAAAAATATATAAAAAATTATTTGAGAAATTCATGTTCAAACTATAACATTAATGTAGAGAATATTTTGCATTTGAACATATCAAGATTGAGCAAACAAAGCTTATAAAAATCTTAATTTTGTCTTTGAATGCCAACAAATTTTAAAGCTGAGCTAAAATCAAAAATACTAATTTTTTGAATAATTTGAATATAATTTTTAGGTAAGTTATTCTTCCAACAAAGAAATAAAATATCACCACTTGGTTGAAAATAAATGAGAATTTTATTTAGTTTCGAAAGAAAACGAAACAAATATTCTCCTATAGACTCTTTGTCTTTCAAATAAAGCGTAAATCAAGCTATAAGATGTTGATCTACTTGATTTTCAATTAAGCTTTTCATGTAGAACCATTCTTGAGTGAGCTCATCCAAATTTTCTATAACTGAGCAAGAAACAGTCATTAAACTAGAATCAAAATTTGGGAGACTAGTTATAATAACTATAAATTGAAAACTGGTAACTAGTTATGGTAATGTAAATCATTAAAAATAAGAATGAATAAAGAAAATAGTTGATTTAAACTCCCCATTGGAGTCACCAAATTTTTTAGTGGTAAAAAATGTCACACTGATGAATCAACCCATTCACTTATCGTGAAGGTCAAGATGGAATCATACCAATTTAATCATGGGAATCTTATGATTGAAAAATCAGTACAAGGCACATAGAAAAATCTTTTAAAGTTTTAAAGATTTAATATGTTCAATACTAAATTTAAATCAAGTGTACACACATTCACTAAGTTGATCAAACACAATATGAAAATTAATTATATCAAGAATATTACTCATAAACAATGCTTTGATCCAAGAAATTAATCATTCTTTTGATATTATATGATTTAATTTCAAATCTATATAAATTATCATCCTACCTATCCGACAGAATAAAGTCTATGAATTAGACAATCTCTTAAAAGATAAAAAAATTAGATTGTTGAAAAGATGTCTTATATTCATATTCACAAATGATCATCAAAATAATAAACAAGAAATCATAAAAGATCAATATATCTCAACAACCTAAAGAGACAAGACAAACAACAATGACTAACTAAGAAACTAACTAATAACTAACACTAAAATAAAGAAATCTAATCTAAAATACGAAAATAAAATAATATAATACTGACTCAACTAAGAAAATAAATTGACACTAACATAAAGAAAAAAAAAACATAAATAAACAGAAATTATCGAAGAAAGTAAACTAAAAATCAAATTCAAATAAATAAAATACATAATAAAATAGAAAATTTGTGAGTCTTAATAAATAAGAGTCATTTTATCAAATCAGATCAATTTTATTTGATAAATCAACATCTTTCATACAAAATATCCTCAAAATATAACTTTTACAATTAATTAGATCAATAATTTATTATAAAAATGATGTTTTTATCAATAGTCGAGTTGAATATTCAAATTTTATGCATAGGACTGCAAGCTACAACATTAAAAGATATTAAACTTGAAAATCTTTAAATAATCAGTTATAAATGAAAATATAAAACTAGATATACCTACGTTATCTAAGAAGTATACTCAATCATCAGAGAAAGTACCATTGGTCTATCTGCAAAAGTCATGTTATCTCAAAGAAATTGCATAGAAGAGAGAGATAAATAAATGACTTTACAACTGTATAAGTATTTAGTACCTATGTTGTTCCTCCTCTTTAAATGAATCTTTGATCTCCTTTTAAACTTTCAAAGTTGGTTGAAAAATAAGTTATAACTAACTTTAGTTAGTTATTTGTCAACTATATTAATTAACTTTAAAAGTTAATTAATTTGACAGTTACAAATTTAAAAAAATATTTAAGACTTTTAACAAGTCTTAAGAAATTAAATATTTGAATTTATACCAAGTAATCCTAATGGGTGGGGACTTTTTTTTAGTCAACTAGGAATATTTAGAATATCAATTAGTCAATAAATAATCAAATAACACATCATATTAAATGTAATTCATTTTTACATTAATTCTATTTTGAATTTTAATTTACTCAATAACATATATTGCCAAACAATTTATCAAATCTTTAAAACTGAATTTTTTGCTCTTATTTCATGTACAATACCATGCTTCTGAAAATAATTATTTTTGCAAAATACCTTGATAGTAAAAATATTTTGACTATAGCACGTGAAAGATGAACCCAAACTCTCCATGAAACAACTTTCATTTTACTAAAAATAACCATTTTACTATGTTTTTCAGCCAATTTTAATTTGACGTTCAAATGACCTTCAAACTGCATAATTTCTAGTTTGTGGTGACGGTCATTTGGTCATCAAATTTAACATCTTAAAAATTCTTGCAGGTGATCATTTTACAAATTTTGTACAGCAGAAACAAATTGAACTAATTTCTAAAATCAATTAAAAACCCATTACTTATCCCCTATTTACTATCGTCATTCCACTTTTTGAATAACTAGAAAAAATTCTAATATTCATAAATTTGTCATATTCTCTTCTGTTGTTCATTTATTTTCTGATAGGATCTTCCCATTAATCAAATTAGAAAATTCAAAGCTACAAACTTCAAAAAATATGTCTATAATTCTCTAAATCAGGTGTTAGGAAAAATATTTGAGAGACATATTTTGAATAATACACAAGAAATAAACCCTTCAAAGCAATATGCAAAATTATTCCCAAAACCAACAATCTAAAATAACTTCTTACTGTAATAACCTAAAACATATATTCCCAAATTGAAGTTCTCAATGAAAATCTATTTAATGCCATGCATTTCTTAAATACACAAAAATACATAAAAGCTCATCACCATATATTGAAAGATAAGATATTAAAACTACTCAAAGAATCACATGGAAAATAACTTAATCCATCATTGCACTCCAACTAGACAAGATTCATTTGCATGTATGGGAATATAACTAAAAACTAAAAACTTACAACTTTCCTTTCTTCCCACTATACATACAAAACTTATGCACATCTTGACAATATTTCAAATATTTTAAAAAAATTATCAAAAACTTCTAATTCCATGCAAAATGGATTTATAAAACTTTCTCATATTATAACCCTTTCAAAAATAACTCAGAGCTTTCATGAATGTCCATGTAGACCAAAAATTAAACTAGACCTTATTTCTTTGATGCAATTATAAATTTTATCTTAAAACCACCATGCATATTTTCAAAATTCATTCAATCACTGTATAAATACCTATTAATGCACTCTTAAAAGCTTTTCTATATGAAATCCTCAACAAAAACTTCTCTGCAACTTGAAAATTTACCCAACCAAAGCTTCACTTTTGCATCTGAGCTCTGTAAATGAATAAAAACCAAGAAAAATGACCACTTATATCTAGCAAATCCTCTCTATAATGAACTGAGTGACATGCTCAACTCACATTGGTTTGTATTTATTAAACATGCACTTAGTAACCTCACTAAATCTTTGGTCAGCATAGTTAAACTTAGAGATAACTAATCCTTCACACTAAACATTTTCTAATTTCCATTATTCAAGGAAAGACCATTGCACATTAAATTCCATTACCTCCAAATCTTTGTTCCAATCTTGAAACTTTGAGGCCATACTTTTTCATTTAATATTCATGCCAATTCAATATGCCATAAAAACATTAAACAAGCTGCCAAATCACCATGTTAATATCTCAAAATATGAATTTGTATTACCATCCATATTTACCCCTTTGAAAACATCATATGCCTTAAGACCTAGGCTTAGGTATTCCAAACAATCTTATACTTTTGAAATTTCATTTTATAGACTAAGGTTTAAACCTTTAAAATCACTATGACCCAAAAAAATCTTAACCATTATTTCAAAACTTTAGAATAATGACTTTATGTTAGTATCCTCGTGAATCATATCATTTTAGAATTTTAAGCTAGGCAATATTTGCCTTGGGATTAATTATTTAAAATTAATAATCATTTATAAAGTAATTTACTCAAATCTTGAATCAATTCAAGTCATATCAATGATTTTTTGAAATGTCCCTTATATTATGACTAAATTTTGCCTAATAAACTGATCATAAACTTAGAAGAAAAATAACTGATCATAAAATTTCATCATGATAAATTTACATGCATGTTATAAAACTTTGGTGATGAATAATATCCCAAGATGATAATCAATATTGTGTTTAAACCAAAACCTTAATTTGTGAAATGCTATAATTTAACTATCCATCCCTCTGTAATTAAAACTGAAACATTTATTTGATCATATAAATATGCCAATTTAATTCATTAATCCACAAATGCATTTTGAAACCACTATAATGCAATCATGAATACATAAATATGATAATTACTAAATTATTAAATTGAAATCATGAATATTCATAAATAACACTAATTGACTTAGGGTCCCTAATTGTAGTTTTAAATTTTATGACTGGGTCATCACTATGGTAGAATATGAATAATACCATATTATTTCATAAAAAAATAAGGGTGTGAAAATTAGGCATATCAAAGTCCTTTACAACCTGAATCTACTTTCATGGTCATTCCATCCCATTTGGATAACTCTCCATCTTTATTTTCCCAGTCAGGTCCTTATCTAGGGTTTAATAAGGTTTTATATCATTTTTGCTCTTAAGCTTTGTTTATAGAGATGGAACATTATAAATTAAAAAAAAATCCAAAATATCAATTTTCATAACCCTTATCAACCTCCCTAAACTCCTTGGATCTCTATGCACAACCTCAGAGAATATGTGAGCATGTCAATCTAACTTATTGAGCTTGGTTCCTCATTCTACACAAACCTAATGTGACTTTAAGATCAAAAATGGATTCCTTATGAAATTATCCATATTAAAAAAGATTGGAAACATATTTTATGCTTCCATAAACATGTCTTGGTCCATTTTATTTCCCTCCTAAATTTGTAAGTGACATTGGTATCCCATTTGGTCTTTAGGCCTAGACCCTGCCTAACAGACATGTCTGCATATTTGAGGGTCTAGAATACCCTTTTAATTTTCATCCTTTTCCACTTTACTTTCCATGTTTTTCCACACCTATCACATCTATTTACACTTTTTTCAAGGTCTCATTTAGCTCCTGGTCCACCCTTTTATCCCTACTTTCCAAGACTATAGGGTTTGCCTTTTAGGGAAGTACCCTTTGTCTGAGACAAAATAGAGGGTACTTCCCCTATTCTCTCAAAAAAATTGATTATTAGAGAAGCTTATCCAATTCACATATATGATTTTTATAATATTTTGACCCTTGATCAGGTCATTAAACTTCCAACTCCTTCAAAATCCAAGATAGACCCCTCGAAAAGGGAGTGTGTGCAGGGTTTTACCATGTGGACTATGTGTTACACCACAAAGTCCTTTCTCTAATTTATTTACATTATCAAGATCTTATAGATACTATCATGATCATTATTAATGTGTTTCAATCTCCATTCATCACTCCAACCTTCCATGAACCCCTTCATACTCCTTGAACTCTCAAGACTATGTGCATTTCTTGACTGTGTTTTACTCTAAGGCATCATACCTATAGGTGTTTTTGCATGTTTAATCTAATATAGTTCTTAAAGACATTTCCAAGTTTTTTATAACCACACTAATTCATTTCCATACCAATCCAATTCATGTTCATACCTTGATATGATTCCAACCATTTTGTTCTGGTTTACTATCACTTCTCAGTCAGCTACAGTTGGCTATGCATGGCCCTATAGGTGACCTTCATCCTTGATACATGTGTCATAATATCCATGGGAACCATATAATGTCTTTATGAATAAATTTTTAAGCTTATATTTATCTCCATATTTATAGGTTTCCATGTTCAATCTCTTACTATGCACTTGTAGGACTTCATAGTCTATTGTATATCAACATCTCATGTGAGAGACACCTGTAAATGTGGATGGGACCCAAAACATAAAATTATAACCTTATCTCCAAAAATTATTTGATTAATATAGATTATAAATGTGATCATAAACTCAATGTATCCATCCTAGATGGATACATGCCTTATTCACAATTTTGGGTATGAAGGTCTTTTGATGTTCAATACTGTAAATCTCATTGTCTGAGATTAGTGTATAAAAGTGCATCTTTGGGCCTTTAAACAACCACTTTACATTAATAATATTCCCTCTATATTTTTTATAGATATTCTCCTATGTGGAGGATACAAGGAAAATTCATCAAGATGCATCAACACTATTAGAAACCTTATTATAATATATCAACAAAGTAGCAAGGTGCTCTATTTTGATGTTTTATAGATTTGATCCCTAAAGCTACAGTCATTCCCTTTGATCATGGTTTCCAATTACCTTTTCCAACATAACACTTCAAATATGTCTACCATTATCTACACAACATATTAGGACTCCAAATAAGGTTCCAAATTATCCAATCTTCTCCATACAAGTACCTTCATATCTCTGTTAGTGCCACCTGTAGGTGGACATTCTAATGTACATGTAGTGGATGAAACTATGAGAATTATGCATGGTTTGTGGGTTTCAATTAGGTTTGGACACTTTTAAAATTTTATAAATAGACTTTTCTAAGTATAGATAATCCTATCCAGCTTAGATACTTCCTCATCAATGTGATTTGTTTCCATGAGGGCACCTATAAGTACACTTTGAGTTGCATTTAGGTAGTAAGCATGAAATGGTCTATGTATTCAATGAATATACATTCTTATTCAATTTATCTCCCCTCGACATATTCAAATGGAGCATTATGATTTTGTAAATCTTGAAACAAGCTCTCACACTTCATTTTAATGCCTTCACTTCCTGTATGCACCTGTAGGTGCAACTCTATGTTATATGATTGTGTGGGTGACTGAATTAACTATCATAGTCCCTTATTTTGTCAATTTAAGGGATATTACTTGATTTTTACTGATATGAAAGTGTGTTCAACATTTTAGGACCTCCATCATAACTCCATATATGTGTCTCAGAGCCTTGAATAGCTCACTTAGCTGACTGTGTGTGGCAGTCATATAACAAACTAAATATATGGTAATTATGACTAAAAACTCATGGAATATTACTTTATAGGATGATATTCAAATATTAGGGTACCAATATAACATTTAATACATGATAATTAACCTATCACTACCCTCTTAATTCACTACCAAAGCATGAAGATTTTTAAAATGATGAAAACCTATTTGCAGCACAAAATGGTGCCTTCTCTTGCAACTTGAGATACTTGGCCAAAAAAACACTTTGAAACATGAAACCAAGCATGGCAATAATTATGTGAATATTTCCATGTCCTCTATAGTCAATTCTAGCAACTAGATTGTACAAACTTATCCAAACAAGATCAAAACCTCTAGGGTATGGGAAATAGTGAGTATAAAACATAGTCAACTTATTAGAGATGATTAATAAAGTACACTTGACCAATCCTTGAAATATTTTTATGAAAATTAATCTATATTATTTTATTATCACCCCCTAAAGGCATTTTATCTAAAACTTCTCCAATTGGACATACTAAGCACAAACCTATTGATTGGTTATGCATGTCTAGAAAGGATATGAAGGATCATAATGGTTTTAGCTTAAATTTACAACTTCTAGAGTTTTTAAAGTGTGTAAATTTGTCTAAGGAAGATGAATATTCATATCACAACATTATCCCACATGACACAATCTCCTATAGGTTGTACAAGTGCCAAACTTCTCACTTTTTAGTTAGTTTTTTTATTATCAGTTAAAGAACCTACAAGTTTTATATGGACTGACATTCCTAATATGGAATCTAACATCTTGGACATTGTAAAGGAAAATAGGACACTTAGACACCTTGAAAACTATGCCACTTTCATGTATGACCACTAAATGACCCAAAAGTCACTCAAGTTGGCATAAGACTTAATTTTTCTATGAAAAAGGCTAAAATCATAAGATATAACATTAAATACACCTTATAACATCACATTAGACCCTTATATAAGTTTTGAATATATGGGTTTGACCTATTTTGACTTGTGGTCAAAATGGTCAACATTCTTGATGATTTTTTAAGGGTGGAATGCTTGATATGCCAAGACCAGTTGCCTAATCCTATCCATTAGATTATGGAGTTGCATATACAACAGGTTTAACACATAATTTGCCTTTTAAAACACACCAAATAATGGAAAACTAACAAGAATCAACACAAAAGACAATAAACTAAGCAAAATCACAATTGTGCTTATAGGCACTAATGGAACACGCACACACACACAAACCACACTAAATAACTCAAAAACCAACTAACTTGAGATGAAAACTTCCTCCAGGATCAAAGGGGAAGTTTGAAACCTCTCTTGTTTCATGACATGAAGGATTGAAATGGGCATGTAGCCTTTTGATTCTTGGTATTGATGCCTTCCTCTTCTTTATGGTGTTTGCCAACTTCATTGGCATGGTGTTCAATGAGAACCAAGCAGCTCCAAATAGGCTAACTATGGAAATGAACTCTTTTTGCATCCAAATAGCTTCAAATTTCTCATATGGATCATTAAGTATGACCTCTAATGGTGGTTCAACAAGATAGACCTTTTTGGTTTTCATGGTGCTCTTAATAAGATTAGGCTTCTCTTTAACTGCAAGTCTTTCATGCTCATCAAGGAGCTTTGCATATTATACCTAATCTTGGTCATTATCCACCATGGTATACTCTTTCCCACCTTATCAAGTATTTGACCTTAAATTTGGCAAAGATCTTCAATCTCTTGAAACAGCTTCATTTGTAGCTGTCAATCATCTTTGTCTTCCTTGTCATCTAGAAGCACTACTTCTTCAATCTTCTCTTCTTGATGTATGAGGTCATCTAGCTAGTTTTATTCATATTCCAATGCATATAAGGGTGATTCAAAATTAGATAGGTGTATTTATTCATATCCAATAACTATGTCTTCTACCTTGGTCTCAGGAGACTCCTTTAGGACTGTAACTTCTTGAAGAGTGACTTGTCCTTCATCCTTGATAGTAAACTCATCTTCATGCTTGAGATGATCATCCACAACTTCATGATCAGACATGGAGTCTTCTTCAAATACCTCTCTTTTCAATTCTTGGCCATATTCCTCATGGATAAATGCAATATAGTCTTCAATATGTTTCTCCTCATTCAAAAAAATATGATTGCCCTTTTGTTCATCAAGGGGAGTCCTTATGGTGATCTCTTCCTCATAGTCACGCATGACATCCTCTTGGTCATACATGGCTTGGATTTGCTCCTCTTCACTTGCTTCTCTCAAGATGGACTCTTCCTCAAGAAAGGGTGAGGTGGAAGGTTGATGGATAGGCTCATGGGTTTGAGGTGAAGGAGTTGGACTATGAGGTGTAGTGTAAGGTGGATGAGTTTGATATGGAGTGTGGGATGAAGGATAAGGCTTATGAGTGGATTTAGGAAAGAGAAAAGCACTAGTAAGCTCATAGGGAAGTGACTTCTTGGGGTAATTATAAGGACAAACATCTACATATGAAGGAGTTTCATCTTGCCAATAGCTTTTTTGAAATTCTTCAATAGTATCATGCTCATTTTTTATATCTTTATCTTCCCACATACTTATCCTATCTATTGACCATTGAAGGCACTTCTTTGTCAAGACCATTTTTTCTTTGATTTCCTTATATATATTTAAATATCCATAAATTTTTCATGTAACTTTGGGTATCACCTCTTAACCATTCCATGAGATGATTAGGGATCACATCATACTCATCATCTCATGTTCTCATGTTCTCTTCATCAACTATCAACTATGGTATATATGCCAACAAGGACTTGATATAAGATGGAAAAAATGGAGGATGAAGGTAATGATGGGGATAAATACCAACTTCATTTTTTTTATTCTAATCTTCAATAATATTACATATTACCTTGTAATACCTTTGTGTATAATTCATGTAAACATTTGATTCCTCATGACAAGATTCATAGGAAAACTCTTAAGTTTCATAGGCATCATGGTATGGTTGGTAGGACTCATATTGGGATTGATATGGAGACATTTATTGATAGGTTTCTTGGTAGATTTTTTCATAGGGATATCCAATAATATGGTATCCATATGGAGAGTGAAATGGAGGACTATAAGGATGCCATGTCTCATATGATTGATAGCCATTTTCATAGGACTATTGAGGAGTAACAGGTGGTTCATAGAAAGGCTGGTAGGGAGGTTCATGGTAGGAATATTCACCATATTGTTCATATCAACCTCATGTATCAAATGAGATGTAAAAACTGATCAAAAATTTTAATTAGACATACCTAGGCTGCTTACAACCAAAATTTATCATTCAGAGTCACCATTAGTGCTAACTTGCTTGCTTCCAAAGCAGATAGAGGAAAGATAAACCAATAATCTTTTGACTCTCTTAGACCTATTCTCACTAGCCATTAAAAAAATATTATCACCAAATATTTCACCCTAGAATATGGTTTTCAATGTTTTTCTATATGTGGGCAACATGGGAACACTTCCAAGTATGTGGTTGTACCTATAGTGGAAGTGAGCCTCTAAGTTTAAGGGCTAGCTCCTTGAATGTGTCTTAAAGTGATAATCACCTAAACTAGTTAATTTTTTGTGTGGGGGAAGAGATATAAGTTGCATGAAATGAACCTAATATAAAGGGGTGATACACCAATATGTCTTCCACATGGCCATTGTACTCTTTGCACTAAGAAACAAGGACTACAAGCTAACTTCCAAGTCTTAAGAGATTCTAACATGAGTGTTTCAATATGGAGGTGAGATTCATGAAGTATATCCAAGGTAAGTGAACCATAGGCTAGTTTCAAACACTAAGTCTCATTTTACACTTAAAATATAGACCCATACACTTGACAACACTTCATATGACCTACTAGAATAAGAACTCTTGCATAAACATGAGAGTATAAGGAGAAAAAGGATACGAGATTATCACTTTGCATCACCATATATCACTTTTCACACTTATAAAATTATTCATGAAATCAAAACCAAACTTAAATTAATATTCAAATGCAAAATATAAGGTAATTCTAGTAGGGCTTTGCCATACATGGAGTGGTGTTATTTTACAAAGTGAATAATGGTAGCTACTTATAGAACTTGAGAGAGAAGTGGGAAAAGAGAAGTCCAAAGGTCACTAGAAAACTTTTCATGATAATAGGAGTTACATATGTAGGGTAATTCAATATTAAATCCATCATGTAAGGTCTGATAGGACAAATGGCCCTCCAAGTCATAAGACTCATGAAATGTCATGTAGGAGTTCTTATTTTACACAAGAAAACTACCTTCATCATTTAGCTCTATTTGAAAATACCAAACTAACCATGGATATTTATCATAATTTAAATGAGAGGGATGGGTTTTATACATGATCTTCCATGCATTGGTTGCATTCCTAATCATCTAGATTCCTCTAAAAGTGAGCCATCACTACCTGCAATTAAATAAACTCCTCTTTTACTCACCCCTCACACTTGGCCTCAAAATTGGCTTAAATTTCTCATTAAAATATATAAAAATGAGTTAATTACACTTATAAATACCCTCCATGTCATTATATATCTCAAGTACACCTTAAATAGGATCCCACTTGAAGTCTTCACACTTCTCACTATCTTGCTCACTTTGCTAGTTTGACTGGCTAAGATGAAGCTACTTGTAGGAACACTTAGGATATTTTTTGATGCAATAAATATACATGCGGGGTTATCTGAAGTCCCAATACATCTCTTAAAATTATTTTCATCTCTTGAAACCTCCTAAAGCCTGAAAAACATCAAAAATTGTCAAAGAAAGGCACTTTCCCTCTTTTTCGTACAAGTAGGTTAGCACAAAATTTGATGGGGAGGATCCATAAATATTCCTATGCAACCTCCATCCACTTTAATTTTTATTACATCCCATTTTTATATCTCTCCATCTTTATTTCCCTAGTCAAGTCCTTATCCAAGGTTTAGTAGGGTTTTAGGTCCTTTTTGCTCTTAAGCTTTGTTCACAGAGATGGAACATTAGAATTGAAAAAAAAATCAAAATATAAATGTTTAGGACCCATATCAACCTCCCTAAAATCCTTAGATATCCATGAAAAACCTTATATAAGATGTGAGCATCTCAATCTAGCTTATCGAGATTGGTTACTCATTTTGCATAGGCCTAATGTGACTTTTAACTCAAAAATAGAGTCCTTGTGAACTTCTCTACATTCCAAAATATTGGAAAAATATTTTATGTTTCCATAAACATTTCCTATTCCAATGTATTTCCATCCTAAAGTTTTAAGTGGCATCAGTATCCCATTTAATCTTTAGGCCTAAACCCTACCTAATAGACATGTCTGCATATTTGAGGGTTTAGAATACCCTATTAAGTTTCATACTTTTGTGCTTGACTTTCTATGTTTGTATAAATATATTCACACATTTTCCAAGGTCTCATTTATCTCCTAGTCAACCCTTTCATCCCTACATTCTAAGACTATAGGGTTTGATCTTCTAGGGAAGTACCTTTATCTAAGACAAAATAGAGTGTACTTCCCCTATTCTCTCAAAAAAATAATTATTATAAGAGATTCTCTAAGTCATAGAGATACTATGTACAATATTTTTTCCCTTGATCAGGTCATTAGACCTTCCAAATCCTTCAAAATCTAAGATAGACCCCTGGGAAAGGGATTATGTGTAGGGTTCTCCCATGTGGATTATGTGTTGCGCCATAGAGTCCTTTCTCTACTTTATTTCCATTTTAAAGAGCCTATAGAAACTATCATGATCATGATTAAGGCTTTCCAATCTCCATTCATCACTCTAACCTTCCATGAACCCCTTCATACACCTTGAACTCTCAAGACTGTGTGTATTTCTTGACTATGTTTTACTCCACGGCATCATACCTATATGTGTTTTTACATGTTTAAGCCTTGAGTATAGTGCTTAAAGACCTTTCAAGGTGTTACTAACAACTCCAAGTCATTTCCATACCAATCCAATTCATTTTCATACTTTGATATGATTTTAACCATTTTGTTCTAGTTTACTATCACCTCTCAGTCAGTTATAGTTGGATGTGTAGGGCCCTGTAGGTGACCTTCATCCTTGATACATCTATCATAAGATCCATGGGAACCATATGAGGTCCTTAGGAATAAATTTTTTATCTGATTTGTATCTCCATATTCATAGGTTTCCATGTTCAAACTCTTACTATGCACTTTTAGGACTTCACAATCCACTGTATATCAACATCTCATGTGAGAGACACCTATAGGTATGGATGGGACCCAAAACATATAATTCCAATATTATCACTAAACATTATTTGATGACTCTAGATTATAACTATGATCATAAATCAATGTTTCTATCCTAGATGGATACATGATTTATTCACAATTTTGGTTATGAAGGTCTTTTGATGTTTAATACTATAGATCTCAATGTTTGAGTTTAGTGCATAAAAGTTCATATTTGGGCCTTTTAAAAACCACTTTCCATTAATCATCTTCCCTCCATATTTTTTATAACTCTTCTCCTATGGGGATGATACAAGGTGAAGTCATCAAGATGCATCAAAACTATTATAAACCTTGTTATAAGATATCAATAAAGTAGCAAGGTGCTTCGTTTTGATGTTTTAGGGATTTGATCCCTAAATATATAGTCATTCCATTTGATCATGGTTTCCACTTACCTTTTCTAACCTAACATTTAAAATAGGTCTAACATGATCTACACAATAATAATACTCTAAGGAAGGTTCCAAATTGTCCATTCTTCTCCATATATGTACCTTCATATCTCTACTAGTGCCACTTATAGGTGGCATTCCAATGTATAGGTAGTGGATGAAACTGTGAGCAGTATGCATGGTTTGTGGGTTTTAATGAGGTTTGGACCCTTTTCAAAAGTTATAAATAGACTCTTCTAACTATACAGAATCCTATCTAGCTTAGATACTTCCTTATCAATGTGATTTGTTTCCATGAGGGCATTTGTAGGTGCACTTTGAGTTGCATATAGGCAGTACGCATGAAATGGTCCATGTATTCAAGGAATATGCCTTTATCATCAATTTATCTCCCCTCAATTTATTAAAATGGAGAATTATGATTTTTTAAAGATTGATACAATCTCTCACACCTCATTTTAATGCCGTCACTTCCTGGAGGCACCTGTAAGTGTAACTCTATGTTATATGACTATGTGGGTGACTGAGTTAATTATTGCAGTCCCTTATTTTTAAAGTGAAGTGATTTTAATTTATTTCTCCTGATATGATAGTTTTTTCAAAATTTTAATACCTCCATCAAAACTCCATATATGTGTCTCAGAGCCTTGCACAACTCACTTAGTTGATTGTGTATGGTAGTCATATAACAAACTTACTGTATGGTACTTATGATTGCAAACTCATGTAATTTTGATTTGATGGATGAGATTTAAAGGTAAGGGAACCAAGATAACATTTAAAAATTTATAATTAACCTATCACCACCCTATAAAGTCACTACCAAAGCATGAATATTCTAAAAAATGATGAAAACCTATCTGCAACATAGAATGGTGCCTTCTCTTGAAACTTGAGATACTTAGCCTATAAAAACACTTTGAAACATGAAAACAATAATGGATATCATGATTTGAAGATGTCAATGTCCTCTATAGGCAATTCTAGTATTTGTATTGTATGGACTTGTCCAAACAAGATCAGAACCTATAAGGTATGGGAAATAGTGAGCAAAAGACACAGTCAACTTGTTAGATATGATTAATAAAGTAAAATTGATCAATCCTTGAAATATTGTTATTAAAATTAATATATCTCATTTTAATATCATCACCCAAAGGCATTTGGTCTAAAACTTCTCCAACTGGACATACTAAGCACAAACCTATTGAGTGGTCTACATGTCTAAAAAGATGATTAAGGAAAAGAATCATTTTAGCTAAAATTTGGAACTTATAGAGTATTTAAAGCATATAAATTGGTTTAAAGAAGCTAAAAAGTCATCCCACAACCTTCTCCCATGTGTCACACTCTCTTATAGGTCGTACAAGTGCCAAACTTCTCCTTTTTTAGTTGTTTTCTTGATTATCAGCTAGAGAACTTGCAAGTTTCAGATGGATTGACATTCCTAATATGAAATATAACATCTTGGATGTTGGGAAGAAAACCAAGACACTTTGACACCTTGAAAACCATTCCAATCTCATTTATGACCCTAAAATGACCCCTAAGTGACTCAAGTTGGCATAAGACTGAATTAAACTATGGCCAAGGCTAAAAACATAAGATATAACATTAAATACACCCTATAACATCACATTAGACCCTTATATAAGTTTTGGCTATAAGAGGTATACCCATTTTGACTTGTGGTCAAAATGGTCAATAATAACCACACACAAAAATAGGAAGTGACAAGAAACTATATAGAGTTGACTACATTGACCTAGCATAGAAAATAGGGCCTAAAATTTGTATAGGGTCAGTTGGATCAACCTAGTATAGCAAACAAAGGATAAAAAAGTGTACATGGTTGACTGGGTCGACCATGTATAGTAAATAAGGAAAAATAAATGGCCTATAAGAGACTATGTCAACTAAAATGACCATGTACTGAGATAAGAATAATTTTATAAGTATTTTAAAAAAGAAAAATTGAAGGGAAACAAAAAATCAATTGGATCAATAGGGTTGATCCAATTGAGGCACACAACACAAAACCTTGCACCAATGCTAGCCAATGCAATTTTTTGTAATACAAAATACAATTGAGCAAAGAACAAGTGATCAACTTGAAAATCAAAATATAACTAGATGGTTAGCCTAGATTTTGTTAGATTATTATAATATAGTTTTAAATGTGATAGGAAGTTAGTTATATGCAAGGAACTAGAGAGAAATATAAGGATGGTTTCAAGATATTTAGGATGAAATTGATATGTATTGGCAATGGTATAGGCTTGGTATTGGGGCCTACCCCCTCACTTCACACTCCACAACAATAAGGGTTTTAGGTGCTTAGATAGAATATACCATTAACCATGTGTTTATACTTGGCTAGAAAACCAAGTCAGCTTCCCCCTTGGTGATGAAATCCAAGTAGGTTGGCCTTGTGTAGACAATTGTTGAATTACTTGTTTAATATTTTATGATTTATTCATGTGTGCATAAAATATAAAATAATTAAACTAAATGGTAAATTGAAAACCACCTAATTAGACTATGTGTTCTATTATAAGCAAGCAAGCAACAAGAAATGAAAGTGTGAGCTAATTACTACCATATAAGGGTTAATTCCAACTTTGAAACATGGTATTATTGATACAATCGATAGTGTATGCATATAATATAGAAAAAGGTTGATAATATCTCCTATATACTATGGAATCAAGGTCTAAAAATGAATAGGGTTGATAGAGTTGATCTAGTTATCCAGACAGCACATAGAATACATAATTGGGTCGATAGGGTTGATCTAGTTGACTGTACAAGGATATTTTTAAAGACTAAAAACTATAAAAAGAATAGATTATAAGGAAAGAGAGAAAATATAGAAATGAATCTTGGTGGGTCTAAAGATGAAGAGAAGTGAGATTGTTGTCAAAGAACCTTTGATAAATGCTTGCAAATCCTACTAACAGGGTCAACCAAGCTTTGTAGAAACCTATCGATGAGTGCCTAAAATGTAGAGGGTCAATTGGGTCAACCTAGACTGCTACACAAGATGCCTAAAAATGTATAAGGTCAACTGGGTTGACCTAGTATGCTAAACTTGATGTTTGAAAATTTGGAAAATGGTATTAGGTCGACTAAGTTGATCCAGTAGCATGTACCTAAAAACTTGTGCATAGAAATTAGAATTGGGTCGATGCAATTAACCTAGTATGGTAATTATATGATAGAAATAATAATAAAAGAATGAAATAAGTGAATAAATCCTACAAATTTTAGTTCACATCAGGTTCACTAGAATGTATGCAATCAAAAATGCATCATGTTTATAAATCAATCCTATCTCAGAGAAGATAGAGCATACCTACACTTTCAATTGGGAATACATTTATTAAGTGAGAGCATGAACAATATGAAGATCTATTAAACCTAATTATTGGATCACTTATCATAATAGACTATGCTAATGAGGGTTCCAAATACTCTATTATAACACAATCATACAATAACCCTAAGGGGGTCCTAGGTTTTGATATTTCACCTATTCTAATAACAAGAAAAGTAAATCTAATCTAGTGCTCACCAAAGCTTGTGGCACAAAGTGGGGCTTAGAAACAATAAAACCAAACATTCATATAATACATATATTCATGTCAGTGTATACGAAGTCCTAATGCATGTAAGAGAAGCACAAATGCATTATCTATCGACTCTTACAAAGGAGAAATAAAGTTAGGAATACTTACCTTGAAGACGAACCTGTCGAGCCTTAATCTCTCCCTTGGCCAAAGTGATTCATAAGAGGTTGTTTTGGTATCTAAGGATGACAAGGATAAATCATCTCTAGGATACACAACCTATCAATGCATCCAAAATAGTTCTCCACAAGATAAGATCTGTATCTCCAAAGAAAGTATGGAACCCTAAGCTTTACTTCTCAAGTAAAATGGTCAATAAGTAGATGTTCATTTGCACTTAATTTTTATTCTCTTATTTCTTATTGAATGGTTGGAAATGAACTTGTATATATAGGTGACTCTTTCCCTAAAACCTTCAAAAAATATTAGCCAACAAGGTCGACCTAGTACAATTCCAGACAATAATTCACTAGGTCCTGAGCTAGGTCGACCAAAGTTCAAAATAGCTCCTAAGTAAAAATAACCCAAAACTATATAGGGTCAACCCAATCAAACATTTACATCTGAATAAAAAAATGGGATTAAGGTAAGGAAAATGAGGATAAAATATATCAAAATTATAGAATGGGTACAACATATAAGAATAATCTTAAGGTAAATGGTTTTAGGAGATAAGTGTGTAGATAACAAGTGGAAAAAGTGACAACAATATTATGAATCACTAATGGCTTACCCACCCCTTTCTTATTATACCCCTTAATTCATGCACTCATGGATATTGAGACTCAATGGGTTCTTGTAAGATACAAAGTGTTAGTAATCAATAAAAGTTTGAAAATATTATGCATATACATCCTCCACAAGACCCATCATGAGCTTCTTTGATAGCAAGGGTAGCTTCAGGTTTTTGAGATAGTGAAGAAGGATACCATCAAAACCACACTTATAGATAACACCCCCTAATATGAAATAATGCATGATGTGATGTTGGAAAGCTTGATTTCCATTTCTATATAGATTTAGAGGAATAATCCCCCTTGACAAATAATTAAATATCTGTGTATACCAAAGATTCAATGGATTTTCCTCTACATTGTGGATGCAAGGAAGATCAATTTTGGTAAAACAAGGTTGATTAACCTTGTGGATGAGGAAAAATAACTTAGACTTTTGAGAGGAATATGGGATAAACAAAGCCAAAGAAGCCATGGTATTTGAAAACTTATTAGTTGATTGAGGAGTGGATTGGACAACATAATGATCGAAAGTAGCTAGTAACTAATCAACCATGGTCTTATACTACTAAAGGGTATCATTTTTACATTGATATACACCCTTTATTTGATTTAACATAATCTAGGAATCACCATAGATAATAAGATTTTTAATACCTAAAGCTAAATTGGTTTGGATACCTATGATCAAAGCCTCATATTCTACCATATTATTGGTGCAATCAAAATCAAGCTTAAAAGATAAAGGTATAGGTGTCCTCCTAAGAGTGATAAGGATAATTATAGCTCCCCCACCACACTCACACTTGGATTCATCAAATAATAGAGTCATTTGATATTTTGGATCTGTTTGAGATGTGGAGGCTACAGATTCATCTAGGAATCATAATTAATTAGTTGATTATCAGCAAGAGGTACCTCAGCAAGCTAATCAATAACAATTTGACCTTTAATAGATTTTTGATGGATAAAATTGAGATAAAATTATTCCAAAAGCATGAGTTATTTTTCCATTCATTGATTCTGGTAAGGTTTTGAGTACATAAATTTTAAGGGATCGATGTTTGTGATCATATAAGTCATATGATTGAAAAGATAATGGTCAGGCTTAGAAGCTAAAAAGACTAGAGTTAGGCATACATTTTCTATATGCAAATAATTGATCTTTTATTTAACAAGTATGTAACTGATATAATAAACTACCTACTATTTATATTACTCATCACAATGGGCCAACATGGCTCCTAGGGCATGGTTTGTGGCTGAAATATACAAAAAGAAAGGTTGTCTTCCTTGGGAGGAATGAGAATTGGTAGTAAAATAACATAGATTTTTAGAGCATAAAAGACCTCCTAACATCCAGAGTCCCAATTAAAGTGGTTATCCTTCCTTAGGAGTTGATGGAATGGTTGACATCGATCATATAACTTGGAGATAAAATGATGAATGGACTACAATTTTCTTTGCAAACTATGGAGTTACTCAAGATTAGATGGGGGTAGAATTTATAAAATGGATTTGATCTTAGTAGGGTCGAATTTTATCCCTCAAATAGAGATGATAAAACCTAAAAGCTTACCCATAAAAACCCCAAAAATGCATTTCTTATAATTGAGATGGACATGAAACTAGATTAGGCAAGCAAAGATTACTTTAATAACCAAAAGATGTTATTTTCAAAGTCTTGACTTATCGAGCAGATCATTCACATAATCTTCAATGATTTTATGGATTATATCATGGAAGATATAAGTCATGTATATTTGATAGGTGGCCCTAGCATTCTTTAAGATAAAATGCATAACTCAATAGTAGAAGGTTCCCCAAGGAGTAATAAATGAAATCTTATGATGATCTTTTAGTGCAATAAGGATCTGATTGTATCCATAGAAACCATACACAAGTGACAAAATTTCATGACCAACTGTTAAGTCCACTAATTGGTCAATATTTGGGAGAGGTAAATCATCCTTAGGACAAGTGAGATTAAGGTCTAAAAGTTGGTACAAAGGTGCAGTCCCCCTATGGGATTTGTAACAGGCATGATATTATATACCCATTGAGGGTAATCAATAGGCTAGATAAAGTTGGTCGATAAGAGACATTGCAACTCTTCTTTGAATAAGAGTGAAACATGAGGGTACATCTTTTTAAGTTTTTACTTTATAGACTTGGCATTAAGGGATGTGACAATGTTATAAATGACAATATCAAGGTCAATACTAGGCATGTCACTATAAGACCAAGTGAATGATTCACTATGATCTATCATAAATGTAGAAAAATCTTGGTGCTCCTAAGGATCTAAAGATTCGATAACCTTAATAATTTTTCAAGTTTCATAAGATCATATGTTAATGTCGGTAGCCTTATTTAATAGACTAGAGGTTTCAAATAGAAGGGATTTACATATATGGGAGTTCTCTACACCTAAATGAGTTAACATCGACTCATTGTTTTGATACAGAAGAATAGGAATAGTGGGAAAATCTTACCCTATCATGTTTGGGTAGGATAGAGGAATGGTTTTGATGTCCCCATCATGGTGATAGATAAGAGGTTTTATATTGATAGCATTGAATAAAAAAATGTTGAAGGAATGGATACGATGTCATCTATCATAAAAGGGTTGTTTGATGGTAAGGATGGTGTGTCTTCTTCAAGAATAGGAAAAATGTAAATTCTAGGGTGTTTTGGGATTTTTTTTAAAATTTAGGTCTTGATTTTCATGGGGTTTCCTAAAATATCCTAACATGATATTATATGGCCCTTATTCATAGTGTCATATGCCAAAACCTTTCCAAGCACACCGTTGTAGGTATGTTTCTACAAAGTAGGGTTTATCTAGGAATGAAAAGTTTGAGGTGAATGGTTTGGTATGGGGATGGTTAGAAAGACCTAAAGAAGGTTGATCAATCACCCCATAGATCAAATGGGTGTGGAGGAAAGGTGGACTAAAGTGAATAATCTCTCCTAGATGAGGATAATATGCACGTTGTTTTTCTAGATGCCCATATTCTTGGAGAGTGGGGAGAGTGTTGAGAGTCAGTAACTGATACTCTCTAATCAATAGAACCTGAAACATGGAATCAATGAAATCTTTGCCAATCCTTAATTTTTGGATTATCATACTATATTATGCCTCATTTGATGATAATGGGGTCACATTTTATAATAGAATTAAAATATCATTTAGTCAAAATGTAAGGTTGCAAGTTTTAAATGGATGGGGATTAGTCGGGACATTATGGATCTTACCCTCATATTCAAATTCAATACATTAGTGCAAGGTGGAGGGGATGCAATGCATAGCAAATATCCAAGGATTTCCTAATAATATGTTGTATTGAAACTCTCCTTCTATTATGTAAAATATCTTAGGTAAAGTACATATGCCTACTTGGATGGGAAAGATAACCATTCCTAATGTAGGGGCCACAATATCGTTGAATGCTCTTAAAATAGCTAAAGATTGGACTATAACAATTTTAAGAAATTGTAGCTATTTAAATGATGAAAGGAGATAATATTTATACTTGTTCTATTATCAATAATTACTCAATTGATTTGGGTATGTGCAATCTGGGAATTGATAAATAGTGGGGGATCTTGGTCATCAAGATATAGTGCTGATATTTCCAAGTTTTGTAATGTTATAGATAATGGTTTTTGAAGTAATGTGATAAAATTTGATAGCGGTTTGGGTTCATCATCTTGTATCCCAGTGGCCTGTAAGGCTTCTATCATAGCCTCATGATGTTACATTGAGTTTTAGATAAGTTCATATAAAGACATCTTTATCGAGAGCTAATGAAGCAACTTTAGGATGGATATCTGTATCAATTCTGAAGCATTATTATTTTATGCTTTTCCTAAAATGGAAATTTTAGGTTTTGGGATGGGAATTATAGGAATCTTTGTGGGGATCTTTTGTAATAGTCACTTTGGCTTTATCATGATTTTGGGTCTAGGATTGCAAAGTTATGTGAATCATGTCTATCTAAAACAAAGGCATATTTGTCATGTTTTTAGAATCATTCAAATCTAGAGGGTTCAAGAGGGGTTGATATTGATCTCTATCAGATATTTTATCTTCTTTTAAAGCCCATTTTGATACTATTGGTAATATACTAGTTCCTGAGGTGGATGTTTCCCTAGTATTTTTACTATGGGGATAGTAATTGTTGACCAAATTTCACCTTAGTATAATTTGTTTAACCATTTTCATGGAGAGCTAAATAGTAGTTGCAAGAACATGTCATTTTAGAGGTCCAAAATTGTAATTCAAGGAGGCTAAAGTGTTTTGCCTCTATTGTAATGTATGTCAGATTCTCCACAAGTCAAGTCTTGGCCCCTCTTAAACTCAAATTATATTATCAAGACCAAGTCAAGTCCTTTGAACAACTTGACTTATAAAAATTTCATAAGTAGAAGTAATTTAGGTTTATAAACCCAAATTACTCCTTCCAATGCTTTGAAAATTTTCAATGATGCATGACTTTAGGTTTTCAAACAAGCTTTGCTTATGAATTTTATAAGTAGTAAGCAATGAGAGGTCTGAAGTGAGTAAGTAATAGGGCTTAGAAAACCCAAAATGGTCTTGATAATACCTCTCAGAAGTGGCCCTTTAGAATTTTTTTAAGGGCCTTGCTTGCCTCATTCTCCCCCCCAATATCCCTTTGGAAAAGTTTTGAAGGGAACTTTTCTTTCCCAAGTGTCCCTTTGAAAATGTTCTAAAGGGCACTTTTCTTCCCAAATGTCCCTTCAAACTTTTTCAAAGGGCACTTTTCTTCCTAAGTGACCCTTCAAAAATGTTTTAAAGGGCACTTTTCTTCCCAAGTGACCCTTCAAAATTTTATGAAGGGCACTTTGTTGTCCAAGTGACCCTTTAGAAAAGTTCTAAAGGGCACTTTTCTTCCCAAGTGACCCTTCAAACTTTTCTGAAGGGCATTTTTTTGTCCAAGTGACCCTTTGGAAAATTTTCAAAGCGCACTTTTATTCCCAAGTGGCCCTTTGAAATTTTTGAAGGGCACTTTGTCTTTGGAAATGCCCTTCACAAAAATTTTGAAGGGCCATTTCCTTTGGAAATGCCCTTTGGAATTTTCCAAAGGAACCCTATACAGTCCCCAAGTGTCCTTCAAAAAAATTTTGAAGGACACTTTCCCAAGTGTCCTTCTGGAAAAGTTTCCAAAGGAACTAGTCATTGTCTTTTAAGAAAAATCCCTAAAATAATTCCTTCAGACAAATTATTTGAAGGAATTACTTTGAGAAATTTACCCAAAACATAAACCCAACCCAATAGATCCCCATGATGTGCCACATGATGTCAAGTTTAATACAGCCAACTAGTCATTGGGGTATAAAGATGGCATGCCACAAGACATCAAATTCAAGGTGGAACTAGCCGTTGAGATTCAAAGATGACATGTCATAGGATGTCAAATTCATGCCTAAAGTCTTCAAGTAAGGAGTAAATCCATTTAGAGAACCTAATAAGGTCTTATGCAAAGAAAAATTAGGTTTTCAAAAGAGTTTTGCTTATGATTTTTATAAGCAAAAACAATCAAAAAAGTTGAAAGGGTAGAGATAGTGAAAATCAGGTTTTCAAACAAGCTTTGCTTATGAATTTTACAAGTAGAAGTAACAAAAGAACTCGAAGAAGCAAGTAAGAAGTAAAGTCACTTGGAAAACTTGAATGGGTCTACAGTGCAAAATGTAGGAGCTTTCAGGAAGAATCTAAGGTTCATAGCAGTGATCCAAGCCATTTCTTATGGAGGGTCATCTCACCATTGATTTTATAGTGATCTTGGTCATTTCAAAAGGGTGAATTAAAGATAAGGACAAACTCCAATTAAATGAGAGAATAGTTGGAATCAGTTTCACTAGGATAGTAACTGCAAAACATTTTAGAGGCTTCTATTTTAGAACCCAAGAGTTCTCTCTTCTCTCCCTTGTTTACTATAAATAAGACGCTTGGGATCTTGTTTTATCATCCATAGATAGTATGGTGAAGCCCTATTGGAATGTTTTTCCACTTTCTTTCCTTTGAGTAAAGAAGCATTAGTCTATTTTATACTAAGTTCTATACATTTGCCTAGGCATGTAAGAGACATAGAGTGATAGCAAGTGATTTTTTATCCTTTTTTTATCTATCTTTCATGTTTTTGAGCAAAGACTTGATCCAATAGGTCATGTAGAGTGCATTCTAGTTGTATGAGATTTTACACATGTGTAACCCTTTTTTTCGAATATATAGGTTGTCTTTTCTAGTTATTTACCTTGTGTGATCTCATTCATTGTGTCTCTACAGTGAAATACTTGTGTTGAAAACTTCTAGAGCTTGAGTTATAGACTATATTCTATTATATTATGCATAAGTATAGGGCATACATGTGGACACTAATTCTTGGTGTATCACCATCTTAGACTAGGCTTTTCATTTATACAAACGTCTGACTCTTTTCACTCATAGAAACTGGTTCAGTAGTTTTATTGCACAAAAATCTAATACATGGAGCTAGCCCTTTCAACCTAGAGGTTCATTTCCACTTATAGGCACACCCACAAGCTTGGAAATGTCCCAACATTGCCCAAATATAGAGGAGACCTAAACATCCCTCTTCTAGGGTGTAAGATTTAGATACAATAGTTTTGGCATGCCCGGTAGGATCCAAATTATTGCCAAGTCAAGGCAAATGCTAGTCTTGATAGGCCTAAAGTAGTATAAATACCCCTAACCCAGCATTTGGTGACTCCAAAAAGGTGTGAATCCCTAGTTCTAGACCAAGTTTTATACATTATCCTACATGGTTCTCATAAGGTCCTTAAGATTTTTTGACCAAACCCTTTTAGCTAAAGCTTTTCCTGAAGAATAACACCCTAAACCACTCCTAACCCTATTAAATCCTTGGCAAGGAGGTTTTGGGGAAGAAGTATAAGAGGTTGAAGAAGTTCAAGGAGAGGAATAATTTGAAGAAGAAGAAGAAGAAGAAGAAGAAATATAGGATCATAGAGGAAGAAGAGAAATAGGGAAAAGGGGAGAGATAGATACACATCAACCCTTCCCTAATTTTAATACCCAAAACCCAATAGAGCTTCATGCATATGACCCCATCCCTCCAAATATTACCAAAAATATTCCTAGTTTCAATAGAGAGGGTCCTATTAGCCCATCTAAACATATTATAGACATCTCCAATTTCTACAATTTTCATAATGTTACTTGGGCCAACACAGCCATTAGGCTACTTGTTATGTCTTTAAAAGGCAACACACTTGATTGGTACAGAATGTTGGAGGAGGTTTGTATTACAAGTTGGGATGGTTTTGGATACCTATCTGTGATAATATTTAAAAATAAGAGTGATCATGCTTCCTTAATACATCAACTGAATGTAATAAGAAGAGGTCCAAATGAATCCATAGGAGATTTCAAAGAATATGGTATAGGCTACCACCAATCATGAGACATCCTCCTAGATTTATGTTCCCAACATACCTTAAAGGGATTGGTATTGATGTTGTTATTATGTTACAAATAATGGGAGGATTCACTCTTCCAGGTACATATGAACTAGCAATTAAGGCTGAGAATAGCTTGATTCAAGTTGGAAGACTCCATCCAAGAGTTTCCATGCCTTTTTTATCCCACAATTTAGTTGAAGCTCTAAGCATGTCATAGATTTCCAATGTCAATGTGAAGTGAGGATCCTTTCCCAAGAAGGTGGATAACATTGTGGACAAGGATGAAGAAATCATATAGTTGAGAGCTTAGCTTAAGCAAGCTTAATATCAGGGAAGTGTTCCTCCTAATGCATAATATTATCCTCAATAAGATATAGAGCTCCATCCTAATATAATTATCAAGGAAGAGGAAAAAATCAATAAGGTTACAATAGACATCCTAACGCATATAATCCAATTTCTACTCCTCTCATAAAGGTTATTATTCTAGTTCTTGAAAATCTAGTGCAAGGAGAAGATCATGTGGACCAATGGAGGCAGCCTCAAAGTTAGTTTGCACATGATGATGGAGGAACTGCTATGATTTGACTACATAATAATAAGTTACTCTTTACATGATATTAAAAGAAACATGTCCCATCCAAAGGGATAATCATGGAGAAGGCAATAGCCCAAGTGTGGGGATGATGAACTTTCAAGAAAAGGATGATTTTGTGTTAACTTAAGGCATGTCAATTTTAGTTAATACAAGGTCCAATAAGATATCCTTGGGAGAGGACCAAGAGCCATGAATAGTTCCAAGTGATACCTCTTCAAGGCCACAAAGTGCCAATCAAAGTAATTCACCTTCTATAAGCCATGTTCCTCAATAAAATCAGAATGTAAATGTAGATGCCAAGATTGCAACATAACAAGCAATAGCTCCTTTATTACCATTAAAAATGTAGGACAAGGTCAATACTCCATCTCTAAATATTGTGGAATCATTAAAGAGAATTAAGACAAGCATATCCCTTTGGGAGGTTCTACATATACCTGGTCAAAAGGAGCTTCTACAAGAGCGGTTAGCAAGCATGCAAGTGGCTCCTCAATCTTTAAGGCATCATAGTGTGGCTCTCACAAATTCTCCAATTCATCTTTTTGATCCTTTCACTAAAGCTAAAAATCCTCCACCCTTCTACCTCACACTCATTGTAGGAGATAAGTTGGTCTATAACTGTATTGTGGATAGTGGAGTTAGCACTGCTATTATGCCTAAGATAGTGGCTGATAAGTTGGGTTTGAACTATGAGCCACATAGTAAAGGCATGTTAGAGCTAGATGGAACTCCAACCAAGATGATAGGGTTCGTCAAACATGACTACCCGAGCTTCCCTGTCATGCAAGATATTGTGGTGGTGGACCTTCTAGCACACTTTGCTATATGCTTGTCTCATGACTTTATGGTCAAGATAAGAGGATACCTTTATGTTTATTGGTCCTTTCTATCTTTCAAGACAAGGTATGGAACCAAGTTAATAATAAGGACTCAGCCCTTAGCAAGGTTCCACATTGAGCCATACTTGGAAACAATGACAAATCAAAACTATCTAATCAACAAAGAGGAAGAAATAATCCCAAATAATGAAACATTTTCTCCTCTTAAAGGTATTTTTGACCTCTATCTTAACAAGTACAACACTGAAACACATGGCCTCAATACTTACACTTTCATTGAGAAAATTGATTTGGGATTTTAATGTATGCATGAGAAAAATGCCCTAATTCCTTTACTCACCAATGAAGATCGTGAGCTTAAGGCATGTGGGAAATGTTCTTTCACGGTTTGAGTAAAGTAGGTACAATAGCTAGTGTTATGTTAGTTTCTCCATCAAAGAATCATTACTGCTCTTCTTATAGGTTTCACTTTAACTGAACTTGTAATGTGGCAGAATATGAAGGCTTAGTTCGTGGTCTCTAATGGGTAAAGAAGAGAGGAATAAAGCTTTTTAAAGTATATGGAGATATTGAGATGGTCAATCATCAAGTACAAAGTCAAGCTACATCCAAGAACCCATTTCTCATCCTACAAGCATCAGGTTTGGGATCTACTTGAGGATTTTGATGCCTTCAACATCCAGCCCATACCAAGAGACTTAAACAAGCACGTTGATAGACTAGTTACAATAGGAGCATGTTTTGACACAACTACTAACATTGAATAAGAAAAAGTTCAATCTCATATCAAGGTAATTGTACGACCTTCCATTCTAGATAATGAAGTGTCATGGTAAGTGTTTGAAAGTGATGAACATATTGCACACTTCTTGTAAAATGAGGTAGTGTTCTCTTCAATAAATCAAAAAAAGTTGCATGATCATTATGAAGAGAAGATTATATATCTGAAGACAAATAAAATACCTAAGGGGTTGATTACCTTGGAGAGTGTCTTCAATGAGTATGATCAAAATAAAAACCAAAGAATGAGCATGTCAAAAAAAGAAGAGAACTATGAGAGAGTTCTGATTTTCAAGGACAAACTTTTGAAGATTGACAAGGCTTGTTCTCAGCTGAAAAGGCAAGCTTTTATTGCATTATGCAAAGAGTTTCATGACATCTTTGCTTGGGATTACAAGGACCTGAAAGGGTTTGAGTCTAGCTCATCACACCAATGAGTTGGAGCATGGAGCTAAACCAGTAAGACAAAAGCAAAGGCCTATCAACCCGAAGGTAGAAGAACTCATGAAGAAAGAGCTGACCAAATTGATTGACTCTAGGATTATCTTTCCAATCAAGTACTCAACTTGGGTAGCCAACCTTGTGTCAGTTTGAAATAAAAATGAAGAAATTAGACTTTGTGTAGATTTTTGTGATCTAAACAAAGTGTCTCTTAACGATCATTACCCACTCCCTTCCATGGAACAAATTCTACAAGTTGTTTCAGGTTCTCAACATTTCTCACTTCTTGATGGTTATTCATGTTATAATCAAATATTGGTAAATGAAGAGGATCAATTCAAGATAGCCTTCACCACTAAGCAGCGGAACTTTGACTACAAGAAGATGTCATTGGGTTTATCCAATGCTGGAGCTACATTTCAAAGGGTAATGAACATGGCTTTCAATGGTTTGATCAATAAATTCTTGCATATTTGCCTTGATGATATAACCATTTTTTCAAAGGATGTTGTTGATCATATGGGACATCTAAGGCAAGTGTTTGAGAAGTGTAGAGAGTACAACATATCCCTTAATCCAAAGAAAAGCGTCTTTGTTGTCCATGAAGGTAAGCTTCTGGGTCATGTTGTTTCAAAATAAGGCCTATCTATTGACCCCAAAAGGATTGAAGTTATTCTAGGCTTGC
The DNA here is from genome assembly GCA_037957365.1 of Torreya grandis. Classification (NCBI taxonomy): domain Eukaryota; kingdom Viridiplantae; phylum Streptophyta; class Pinopsida; order Cupressales; family Taxaceae; genus Torreya; species Torreya grandis. Next base: position 35,912 of record JARHVA010009433.1, on the reverse strand, counting down.
CTTTGCCTCAACACAAGAAAGGGATGCAAATTTTCTTAGGAAAAATAAAATTTGTAAGGAGGTTTATCCCAAACTTTGAGACTGTAGTAAAGCTTATCATAGCCATACTAAAAAAGAACCAAGTTTTTACTTGGACAAAGGAAGGTAAAGGTAGCTTTGAGGCAATCAAGCAAAAAATTGTAGCATCTCCCACTCTCTTATATCTGAATTATGCTAAGGATTTCATTCTTTATACTTTTGCTAACCTTGACATAATCTCAGCCATGCTTATGCAAAATAATGATGAGGATGTTGAGTAGTCAATTACTTTCTTCAGCCAAGGCTTAGAAGACTACAAAGTGAGATATTCTTATGTTGAGAATCCAGATTTAACCATCATTATAGGTTTGAAAAAGTTTAGGCATATGGTTTCCAACAACATGATCCACATCATGGTCTCCCATCCTAGCACTAAGGAGTTTCTCCTAAGCAAGGATCTCAATGAGAAGATAGCTGGATGGATCATGAAGGTGATGGAATATGACATTGACATCAAGGTAACCAGCCTAGTTAGAGGAAGAGGTTTATATGATCATTTAACATTCAACTTTCAAGAGCCAAAAGATCAAAACTTGTTAAATCAATTTCAAGACCAGCTAATCAAATGCAAAATTAAAGTTAGATACAAGACATCATTGGTTTTCTTTAAAATGGTGAGTGTCCTAATGGCTTGAACAAATATCAAAGAAGGTATTTTAGGCTATAAGTTATTCCTTATTGTCTTTTGGATGGCATTCTCTTTAATAAGGATGTGAGCAATGTGTAGCTAAGATGCATTAACAATGACCAGTTTTATATGCTGCTAGAAAAGCTCCATAATGGTGTAGATGGTGGTCACTTCTCTCCTAAAACAATAGCTACAAAAATAATGAGATATGGTTACTATAGGCCTAGTTTTTTAAGGACTATTATCATTGGGCTAAGGTTTGTCCTCAATGTGCTTTCTTTGTTGTCAAATAAAATCTTTATGCCCTTCCATTGAATCCTATCTAAGTGGACCAGTCTTTCATGCAATGGGGCATTGACTTCATTGGCATGATCAACTCTTCATCAAGTGCTAGTGACAAATGGATATTGACTACTACAGATATTGGCCTGATCAACTCTTCATCAAGTGCTAGACACAAATGGATATTGACTGCTACAAATTACTTCACAAGATGGGTAGAGGTTGTTGCTTTGAAGGAAGCAAATGAAAATGCCATCTTAGAGTTTTATGATAGCATTATAACAAAGTTTGGAGTTCCTCATGTCATCATCTCAGATAATGCACTTGATTTCATAAGTGCTAAAACTTTTGATTGGACAATAAAGAGTGGAGTTCATTTGAGTACCTCATCCAACTACTACCCTCAAGGTAATAGATTGGTTGAGTTTACCAATAAAAACCTCATCAAGATCATAAAGAGGACATTGGAAACCAATCAAAGAGCATGGCATAGCAAGCTAAAGATAGCCTTATGGGTAGATAGAATCACTCCCAAGATTTCAGTTGGTAATTCTCCCTTTGTACTTGTCTATGGGAGAGAAGATAGGCTATCCATATCATAAGATTTCCCTACCTTGGAACTTGCACAATAGCTAGAATTACTTGAAAACATTCCCATGGAGGTTAAATTGATATAATTAATGAAATTAAAAGAGGCAAGAGATGATACACACAAAGCTTTGAAACACCATCAAGTTCTCACGAATAAATCCTTTGCCAAAAGGGCAAGGGCAAGAGTGTTCAAAGAAGGTGACTTGGTCTTGAAATGGGATGAAGATAGAGAAAAACCAAGCAAACATACAAAGTTTGATACCTTGTGGAGTGGTCCTTACATCATTATCAAGTGAAATAAAATAAACTCCTTTTAGTTGTCCAAAATAGATGGAGAAGAGCTACCTATTCCAATGAATGAAATCCATTTAAAGCCTTGATTTTGACCCTTGTCGACCATGTCTTGTATATACTTTGTTTTGGTGTGTTTCCTTTGTTATGCTTATTTTCCCTAAGTTCTTTGTAGCACAAGCGTGTTTTCTTTCCCTTCGTTTGGTGTGTATCTCTGCTTTGTGTGTGTAATCAACCCAGCTAGTGTGTTTTTGAACCAAAGCTTGTTTAGTTTTCTTTGAAGTGCCTATATGCATGACTCCATGCCCAATGGAAGGATTTAGGTGATTGGTCTTTGACATAGCAAGCATTCATCCCCTTGGAATCACCAAGAATGTTGACCAAATTTTACCTCAGTATAATTTGCACAACTATTTTCATGAAGAGCCGACTAATAGTTGTAAGAATAAGTCATTTCAGAGGTCTAAATTGTAAGTCAAGGAGGCTAAAGTGTTTTGGCTCCATTTTAGTGTATGTCAGGTTCTCCACAAGTCAAGTCTTGGACCCTCATAAACCTGAATTACATTATCAAGACCAAGTCAGGTTCACTGAATGACTCAACTTATAAAAATTTCATGAGTAGAATTAATCTAGGTTTACAAACCCAAATTACTCCTAATGCTTTTTACATTTTTAATGATGCATGACTTCAAGTTTTCAAAAAATCTTTTCTTATGACTTTTATAAGTATCGAGCAATGAGAGGTCCGAAGTGAGTAAGTAATAGGGCTTAGAAAACTCGAAATGGTCTTGATAATGCCTCTCAAAAGTGGCTCTTCAAAAAAATTTGAAGGGCCTTTCTTGCCTCGTTCCCCCCCAAAGTGTCCCTTTGGAAAAGTTTTGAAGGGCACTTTTCTTTCCCCCCCAAATTGTCCCTTTGGAAAAGTTTCGAAGGGCACTTTTCTTTCCCAAGTGTCCCTTTGGACTTTTTTTAAGGGCACTTTTCTTCCCAAGTGACCCTTTGGACTTTTTTAAAGGGCACTTTATTGTCCAAGTGACCCTTTGGAAAAGTTTTGAAGGGCATTTTTCTTACCAAGTGCACCTTCAAACTTTTTATAAGGGCACTTTGTTGTTCAAGTGACCCTTCAGAAAAGTTTTGAAAGGCACTTTTCTTCCCAAGTGGCCCTTCAAACTTTTTTAAAGGTCACTTTGTCTTTGTAAATGCCCTTCAAAAAAGTTATGAAGGGCCATTTCCTTTAGAAATTCCCCTCAGAATTTTTTGAAGGGACCCTATGTGCCTTCCCCAAGTGTCCTTCAAAACTTTTCTGAAGGACACTTTCCTAAGTGTCCTTCAGGAAAAGTTCCCGAAGGAACTATCCATTGCCTTTCGGGCAAAATCCCTGAAATAATTCCTTCAGACAAATTGTTTGAAGGAATTACTTCAAAAAAATTTCCTGAAACATAAACCTAACTTGATATATCCCCATGATGTGATGTAGGACATCAATTTTAATATAGCCAACTAGTCATTGGGGTGCAAAGATGACATACCATAGTATGTTAAATTTAGGGTGACCAACTAGCCATTGAGATTCAAAGATGACGTGTTATAGGATGTCAAATTCATGCCTAAGGTTTTCAATCAAGGAGTAAAGCCATTTAAATAACCTGATAGGGTCTTAAGCAAAGCAAAATCAGGTTTTCAAAATAGCTTTGCTTATGAATTTTATAAGAAAAAGCAATTGAAAAACCTAAAAGGGTAGAGATAGTGAAAATCAGGTTTTCAAACAAGCTTTGCTTATGACTTTTCCAAGTATAAGTAACCAAAGAACTCAAAGAAGCAAGTAAGAAGTAAAGTCACTTGGAAAACTTGAATGGGTCTACAGTGTAAAATGGAGAGATTTCAAGAAGAATATATGGTTTGTAGTAGCGATCTAAGCCATTTATTATGGAGGGTCATCTCACCATTGATTTTGTAGTGATCCTAGTCATTTCAAGAGGGTGAATGGTCACCACCTTGTTTTAAAAAAATCAATTGCATGTGATCACATTTATTCAAAAATATTATTCCAAAAAGCATCCAAAAATAAACTAAAGGTTTAAATCTCTATTTAAAGTGAGTTATCCTAATCTAAAAGATAACTAAGAAATAAAATTATTTGAGGTACTCAAATTAATCCCCTTATCTAAATTTATGCATTATGTAATCACAATTGACCATGCAGAATTCATCATTCACCCTATTTTGATTTATAATTAGACTCTTGAGGTGAAGTCTAATTTTAGTGATCACCACTTTATAAATGCCATTGTGAGGTCATTGTGAACTTTACCATACTTAATTTATTATGCTTTATTACTACACATGTAGCTAGGCGCTTACTTAAGATCAATGCAAAAAAAATTGAAGTTATCAATTTGATCTTCCCGTGTTGCATCCTCTCTTTATTTCTAAACTTGTTGTGTTTTATTTTAAGTTGTCCCTTTAATAATACTTAATTCACTATTTAATATGGCTCCATGTGTTTCCTATTCCTTTAATAGATTTGAATTCAAACTCCCTTGTGAAATTTTCCCAAAATGGAGGTTCTTTGTGATCTTTATTTATTAATCTAAACCTCAGTGATAAATTACATCTCCATTCAAATATATATTTGAATTTTGATGGCCTCTATTGTAACATCCCCACTAGGATCTACCTAGAATAACATGATTTTTTTTAATTTAATCAATGTATTCTTTCATTAGATTTGACCACGAGAATCTAATTAGTGATCCAATTAAAACACTCTTAAGTAAGTTAGCTATAAAATAAACAAGTGACATTTATCTGTAATTGATCACTATCATCAAATGAAACACAACATAATTGTATATAAAAATTAATTATTGATTTATAGCCACGATTGGTAGAAACATACAGCCACTATTGTCATGGTACAATAAGTAAATAATTATATATCATCAAATATAATGTTTCAATTATAATACAATACAATGTACAATATACAAGGCTCCATCGAGCATGAGTTCCCCGAACTCCAGTATCTATGGCAAACTCAAGTGTAGTCTCCAAATAAGTACTATTGTGAAGAGGGAGAGCATCATCTAAGCAGTTTTTCACACCAATCATAGACCATTGATCCCCCACATAATCCTTCATGATGGAATGGCCCTCCCTTCATGGATGAGTAGATAGTGATGGTAAAAAAATCCATAGAGACAAGCTAGTATGTGTGTGTTGTATGATTTATAACAACATGACTGTACCATAAAGAAATCTTTTTTAACATGATATCGTGCAAACATATAAATCATACATATGAAATGATAATGTCTACCTAACATTACTTTGGCTAAAGTTTTCAATATTTATTGATCTATATGATCAGTCAATTTCATTCACACCACTTGATCGGATTACCTTCCTTTGACATTGGTGATACTAATAAGCCAGTGAAGTTCATCTCACTAATTACTCAGTACCAACAATACGAGATTTGATTAATATAAATATAACCAACAGATTACTTCCTACTAGTGGACATAAAACATGCTAAACATAGGAATAATCAAAATGCATATATTTATTCCATCAAATGTATGAATGAATATCCACTATATTATTTATTACATAAAAATCATAACAAGTACAATTCATACCAACTGGGTATACTCTACATTAGACCGCATATTCTAATTTCCATATATAAATACAAACATAGTACATTATATGACAAATACCAATATCATAGTCCATCTTTTTATGTATGCACTACTCAATTCATCAGTCAAACATAATAAAGAAAGCTATAAATCTCATGAAACATAATCTTTCATTTTAACTTGTTATATTGTTAGGAAGTTGTATGCATATATAGATAGTATACTCTACTTCATAAATTTATGACTTAGTTGTTAACAGATAATAAAACTTACTTGTTTCATCTAATCAAATGTAGAATTATGTATCCACCAGAGTTGTTATCAAGATAAGTAATATAATCCATATACCTTACCAAACTTAAGTAAAGTGGAGGGTTAAGTAACAATCTCAGTATTAAGTATAGATTCCTAGACAAGTAAATTATCTAATAGTCAATTCCCTCAAAATGACATAAATAATAAACATTAATTGGTTTTACTATAATAGAGTGGAATTACTTATTTCTTAATTATACCATACATAAAAGGTATAGTAACATACGGTTACATTTAAAGCATTCTAAACATTGCATTAACTCATATAATCTCATGGTAAAATTTGGGGATAATCCATCCTCATGTTCATATAACATTTCAGATAAACATATATACTCAGTCATACGTTTTCATAAGAAATCAATGTTTTATAATAATATTACATAGAAACATATCAATTACATCCCACTATATATCCTAAAGTGGCTTATCAACATATTACTAAAATTTTCACTCTTAAATTTCAAAAAGATATCAGAGCTACATTATCATGTTATAGAATACATGATCCAACAACTACCTAAATTTGAGCAATATAATATCTAACATGGTATATAGTAATGTATGACTTTATATTATTATATATTAATGTAACACCTAAGTCATGCTATACATATTATTATATACTGCTCCATATATAGTTTGATTATGAATAATTTTTAATTAATCAAACTTTGGATAATATATGTAACACCCTCGATACCACAAAACTTAGCCAATATAAATTTGCATTGATCATTATACATTAAAATTTTGATAAGGTTAATTAAATTTAGCCAACTTAGCAAATTGTATAATCTATCATATATACGAATTATATTGTATTTGTTTTTCAACCTAGTAAATCCATTACTCCAATGGCAATATAATATCTAACTACCTTATATAGGTTTCGATAAAATATATTTCACATTTTGTTTATCATAGTATGACAATGAAACAATATCGACGATTGTGTGATTTTGTGTGATTATAATAAAAATACTAAATAGTTTGCACTTAGTATATAATACTCACTACATTTAGCTATATCATTGTATAATACTAATAGTTTGTGAATACAAGAAATATGCAGTGGTATGTTTCCAAGTTATCATTGTAAACTATTATATCATTAATATTATCATTGTATCTAATTAATATATGATATAATATTATCCATATAGTATCTAATTAATATCACCTGATATAATATTATCTAACTAATATTGTCCATATAATATCTGATATAATAGTTTGCTATATATTAACTAAAGTGGATATTAGTGGTATGACAATTGTGTAATGTCTATATCACTGTATTGAGTTGTAGATATATATACATTTTACTATTTTATTGTTCATATATTTTTATCACTATATATATATATATATATATATATATATTTTAATAGTCTCAAGTTATTACCAAGTAGGCTTCATTCTTAAATTTTATGTAATCTGGAAATTTTTATGTATATATGCATAGACTATGTGATTTATCAAAATAAAAACCAATGTGTAAATTTTCCCCACAACTGAGCTTTAACTTGGTCATATTAATAACCATGCCCTACGATTGAGCCTTGAGCCTTGCCATCTTAGATTAAGACACCAGATGCTCTGTTGCTTGGACTTACTCTCCACCTCAGCTACATATATGGTTAGTGATTCATATAACATATTGTATAGTCAAAAACCAGTGATCAATGTATATATATGTACAATGATCAATACACATGTACACACACAATAACATAATGCTATTAATATAATATAATGATCAAAGGACATGTTATTTCCAAAATTAGCTTAGCTCATTTTTGGGAATAACCCCCTACGAAACTTGTCCATTTCGTCCTTTGTCTCTCTAAGTTTGTTTTCAAGACGGGTTTTTCTCGTTCTCATTTTGGCTCAACTGATACCATTCGAAATTCGTAATATCTTTTCATCACATTTTTCCCAAAACATGGAAGTCATTGCAGTTTTGACATGTTCAGAGGACCAATTTTTGCCTTTTTCAGAGTTAGTGTTTTTTCCATTTTCATGCACAGGCGGCAAATTTTGCTGCCAGTGCATTTTTTTCTTCTTGCCTGCAGGAGCAGCAATTTTTGCCACCCCTACATCTTGCCTACAGGAGCAGCAATTTGTGTCGCCCCTGCATCTTGCCTATAGGGGCGACAATTTCTGCTACCACTACATCTTGCCTACACAGGTGACAAATTTTGGTACCCCTATATTTTTCCATCAAACATGCAGGAGAGGCAAATTTTGCCACCTCTACATGTTGCTTCCTATTTTCAGTGCAAGGGTGGTGATTTTTGCCGCCCCTACACTATCTCAGTTTCTATATGCGGCATTTGTTGCCATGCACGCAGCGTTGTTGGGGTCATTTTTAACCCCATTTAATCTATTTTTAACAGCCTTTTTCTTCATTCCTCCTCTCCTCCTCCTGCCCTCTGCCTCTGGACCATTTGACGAACTAGTAAAAGTATGCTTTGGCAGCTTCAAGCTTACGACACGTGTGGTTTCTCAGGTAGGTCATGTTTTTTTCATTTATTTTCTTTTCCTCTTTCTTTTTCATTTTCCAAGTTGATGGGGTTTTTATTTTTATCTTTTCCCTCCCTTCTTGACCATGAATTTATTCCTTTTAACCTACACAGGCAGCGAATTTCACTACCCATGCCTCTTGTTTATTCCTAAAGGCATGCGTGGGCGGTGAAATCTACCACCCATGTCTTTTCTTGCTTAAACCATGTGCAGGGGGCAAATTTTGCCACCCACACTCTCTTGCTTCCTTGACTTGTATCGGTAGCAAATTTCACCACCAACGCTGATTGAAGGTGCATAGGCGGCCAAATTCACCGCCCATACACCTTCCTTCCCTTTTACCTGCAGGGGCAGTGAATTTTGCCACCCACGCAGGCTGATCCTATAGGGGTGGTGAATTTCACTACCCCTACACTTCTCTTACCGCCCTTTACACATGGGCGGCAAATTTTGCCACCCATGCATTTTTCATTCAAATTTCTCTAACTCTAGAGAAATTTTCCTCTTTTTCATTTTTTCTCTTCTTCCCTTTTTTTCCTCGGTTTCTAACCCATCCCTGTTAAGTGCCCTTCCTTGGTCATGATCACTTAATGTGTGAATTCCTCAATTTGCCCACTTTTCCCTAATTACATGATCATGATTGCAGTACTTTTTGAAGATTCTTGCTCATCAGCACCCGCTCAATCGAGGCCAGTTCCGATGTCTGAAACTTCTCTAAAAAAGTTAAAAGCAATGAAGTACCAGTATCAGGGCATCTTTTCGATCACTTCGGTCACCTCTAATGTTGATGACATTAGAGATACAAAAATTGGCTACATGGATATGGCTGAGTTCGTGACTAGAACCAAGGCAACAAACTCGAGTTCTGAAATGAAGAGAATCATCAAAAGCAACATTCATCTAGCTGCCACTTTTTTAGTGGTAGCACATCATACAGAGTTCATCCTCCAGTGCACCCAGTTCTACAACAAAGAGACAAGAGCAGTCACCGATGCCAGTGGCAACATAATAATTCGACTAGTCCCCTAATTCATTGACAAAGTCTTCATGTGCCCTCCTGCTACTGAAGTGCTGAGAATTGACTTTATAGAAGCACAGAAGGAGTATGACAAGGACCCTGAGAGGGCAAAGAAAGTAATGAATAATAGGTGGTTGAAGACCCCCAGAACCAATCTATCCAGATGGTTGCAAAACTTTCCAAGGAGTGATTTCATTGAAGAAGTTGGTGACTTGATCACCCTTCTCAATAGAGTGTGGGGCCTCCTGTCTTCCTCACAGTTCCATGAGTGGATGTACCCGTTCATCAAAATCATCTTCCAAGGTAAGTAGGTCATCTTTTGGGGTGAGAAAATTAGCAACGCTCTTCACAAGAAACTGATAAAGGTATAAACTACTTCAAAGTTCTATATGACTTCATACCTGGTTTATATAGCTGCCTCGATGCAAACTTTTCCATATTTAACAACTAAAGGGGACAGAAAGAACACCCCAGTTTACTCATATTACCCTTAGCTAACATTACAAGGATCAATCTGACATTTTAGGAGGGTAAATGATGTTTTTTTCACAATATTTTTGTGTCTCTTTGACCCTCAGCTCGAACAGAAGAGAGTATCTGATGAGGCCTGGATGACCGTCAATGACTATGGCTGTATGTTCCTATAATTTCTCTCTTTCTGCTATCTTTAGGTTGGCTTTTTTTAAGGCTATCCCTATATACTCTCCAGGTTTTCTTTTGATAAGTTAGTCCTAATGGAGCTATGTAGACAAATGGGTGTTATGCACACTAGATAGATGGAGCTGAAAAAGCCAAGTTTCAAATTTCTAATCAAAATTGGCAGATACTCAATTCTAACCGCAGCTAAAGCCAAGGTCATGGAGACAGAGATACAACTGGTTACTATGAAATAGTTCAAGATGAGGGATAACTTTGACTATAAAAGTGTGACATGACCAGAAGAAAGACTCAATTTCATGAGCCTATGATCGAAGATATCTGGGTAGATCTGTGGACAACTGAAGAAATCAAGAAAATGGACTACAGCAGGCTGACCCTAGAGTAGATCAAATATTTGGGGCTTGCAGAGATTCCTCCCAATCTAGTCGATGACAAGAACATTATCAAAAATAGGTACCTGGCTAAGAAGATTGCTAACTCCCCTTTTCCTCCAGTTCAATGGTCTCAAAAAGAATTAACTTCTTTGAGGAAGAGATTCGAGCCAATATTGGCTAACACCAATGATTGATTAGTAGCCAAAGGGATCACACTAAAAGAGTTTATTACAGGATCAGAGGCTGAGTTCCAAGTAGAAATAAAGAAGAAGGCAGAAAATAGGATCAAGAACAAAGGTGATGTTCCTTCTCCATCTAGGCCTCACAAGCCTAGAATCATCTTCGTTTCCAAGAAGTCAAAAGTTACTGAAGAGCCAAAATCGACGGCTAAGGGAGTTGGAGAACAAAGCTCTCAAGAGTAGGCAGCTCAATAAATGAAGACAGATGATAGGTCCTCGAAGTAGCAAAAGACTGAGCCTCTACCTTCCCAGGAAGGGGCACAGCGACTTATAGACGTCTCTCCTTCACCACCTTTTTCTCTTATCAGTGTTCCTTCTTCTAGAGTCACCTCTCCTTTCAAATTCATGTTTGGTGATCCTCAAGGTGCTTCTGGAGATACTCTTCATTTCTTTGGGTCTATTCCTAGTCTGGCATCTCTTTCCTTTAATTTAAGAAAAAGTTTTGCCCTTGATCAATCAATGGCCGATACAATTTTATCAGTTACTCTAATTGTGACCACTATTACCACTAGTAGTGTAGAAATTACCACGATAACACTAGCTACAAGAACTATTACCACAATAGGTACTTCTTCTCTCTCTCCTTGGATGTCAGCTTTCACATCTAAAAGAAAGAAGTTAGCCATCTCTCTAGATGACTTCGATTTTAGCAAGATAGTGTCGGTAAAATCCAAGGCCCCTAAGAGACCAAGGATCCTCTCAAAATTGGTTGAGGAAAAGGGGCATAAATTTTTGAAAATAGCTAAACCCCCACAGGATGCAACTCTTGAGGGTTTTGACATGAGCAGCTATTCCATCTCTCATGTTAAACTTGAAAAAGTTACTCACGAAGGTGTAAAAAGTGATCTGCAGTCTGCAATGGACATCATGGTTCAGAAATTTGACAGAGAAAAGGAGATGGACTACTATAAGGCCAAGACAGAGTAATTAACTGTAGTAGTCAAAAAATTCACCCTTCCCCCTGAAGTGGCAACCCCAGAGGCCTTTTCCATAGATGACCCTATCATTCAAAAGGCAGAGAAAACCTATATGAAAGGGAAAGTGCTAGAAGATTATATTGAAAAGATGCACACTCAAGAAATTTCCTTACTCACAAAGGTTATCGAGAGGATGGACAAGATGAAGAAAGTGAGGATGGATTTGGAGGACCTTGTCTCACTTATTTCTCAAGACATTGATAGTACAGAGAAATATCTTAGCAAGTGGAGGGAGATAAAAAATTTGAAGAAAAGCACCTTGATATCCATCGGTGTATTTTCTAGCAAAAATTCCTATGTTGAGATTAAGGAATCATTGATATACAGGGTTCAAATACTCAAGGAGCTCATCGAAGATCTTGAGTCTTCTAAAGATGCTAGTGAGAAAAGTGATACAAGCCTGTTGAATAGACTGAAAAAATTGCCGTGCAACCTCACCACCAGGGAAAATTAATTTATCTCAGCCGAAAAGATGATCCAAGAATTCAAGGGTATGATTCAGAGAGATTTTGAAGAGAAAGCCTTTTCAATGACTTCTATGGACAATATTTTAGATACTCAGTTAACTCTAGATAATCTGAGATCCAAGTTATGTAATCATGCTAAGGCAATCATAGCATTGAAGGATGCTATAATCAGAGCCAGGGTCATTTTCAAAAACACCATTGCACCAGACAGCATAGGAATTTAGGCATCTATTACTATGTATGATGCTCATCTAAAGAAGTCTGGTGGCAAACGCTAAAACATTTTCCCCTCACTCTTCTTCTTTTCTCATGCACTTTTGTCATGTAAAAGTGCATGCAATTTTGTAATGTGTAATTACATGTAAAATCTAGAAAAATATCTTAAAAAGTTAAAGATGACTCATCTTTGACTTAGATATTTTTATATTATAATCTTTTTAATTTTGAAGGTTTCTCCCTATATATAATGGAGACCTCTTTTGTAAATGGATCTCTGATAATTAAGAGCAAAAACTCTGCTGAAATTGAGACACTTTTTGAGATTTTTTGCTCAATTTATAAATCATATTCTGTTAAATGAATGAGAAGCAAGTCTATTTCAGACTTTGTGTTGAAGTTATCTGTGTTATTTAAGAAACAGTTCTTATTTCCTCTTTCTTGATAATCTCTTATTTGTTTGATTTAATAAGCAAAGTGGGTGTGTTGATATTATCTGAGGGCATTTCTAAAAGATAGAAGAGAGACTTTGAGCTAATTTTATCTTTGTGATCCTTTTATCTTTTGTAGTTTCAAGCGAAGACTTTGTGCTTCATTTCACTCTACGGTTACGCTTGTTTCAAATTAGTGAAGGAGGCTACGAAAGACTTTGTGCTTACGTGAGTTTTCTTATGAACTTTGTTACTTCAGGTGATTTTCTGCTCTATGTTGGATACCATTCTTGAAAGAAGAAGAATGTTGTTGGCCAATGACCAGGATTTCCTTCTCTTGTTTCTTGTACATCACCTCTAAAAAAAGAAAGGTGGATGCTGTTATACCACCCTGAGTATTATTTTTTACTTAATTATATATACATATAGTGTATAAATATTCATAGGGAACCTCCCCTTAATGAGAGAAGAGATTTACCTCATCCAGATCTAGTAAACCCACACTTTTCGTGACGTAAATCTCCCTGTGTTGTGGTTGATATACCCATTTTGTCATTAGTTAGCTGGATGACAAAATATTCACCCAATAGTTTTTGGCGACTCTACTGGGAAAGAGCGTGCAGTTTAAAGTCCCAAACTTCAAACTAAATTAGATCCTGCTCTTTTCCATTTTTGTTTTAAAATTTGGCAACTCCACGCTACACAAGGAGCTAGAGATCTAAGGGTGTTTTTGATCTCGTGTTTGAGTTAGCACAGCAGAGCAATTTTGATCTATTTCCTCCACCACCTTTTTTCCAATGGTCTAAAAGTCTTCCTTCTGACCTTATCAGGTCACCAACACAAAGTAGAGCTTCTTTTCCTGCTGTTAATAGTGCCCTGCCTAAAAATACCCCACCAAGGTTTGTCATCTTGCCATTTAATCATCCTATCACAATGGCTCAAGGTTCGTGGGGCAATTCCTTTGGTCCTCTTAATTTGACCCCACCCTTGCATAAACTACCTTGTAGTTTCAAAAAAAAATTATAAGTTTTTTGGTGACGAGAAGGTTCATCCCGATGATCATATTGTTGCTTTCTCCATAACATGCAGTGTAATTAGTGTGAAATTCAAGGATGTAGCAGTGAGACTTTTTGTAGAAACTCTGCAAGACACTATCGTGAATTGGTTCTACCACCTTTAAGCTCAAACTATAACTGACTAGAATACACTAAAGTCCATATTTGAAGCTAGATTTAAACTTACTGAAGATGCACACGCCTTGTTAGCACAGCTAACACAGATAAAAAAAGAATCCTAGGAACCCATGAGAGATTTCATAGTCAAATTCAATAAGTTAATGAACCAGATTCCAACTGTTGCTCAGCCCATGTCAGAGAATCTCAAGTGTTTTTTTATCAACTCACAGCTTCTTGAAGTAAGTTTTTTGTTGAGGCGAGCTGGCCCTATGGATCTAGCATTGGCTCAAAATTTGGCTACTAAGATTAAGGATGATCTTATCCTGACAGGTAAGATCAAAAAAGACCCTAGTAAAAATAGATTCTCTTCATCTACTGAAAGCTCTTCTATAGGCACTACAGATCCTATGGTACAAAAATTGATAAATGAACTGATAGCTTTGAAGAGACAAATAGCTCAAGGTACATCTGTTCCCACCTATAGAGATATGCCCAGAAGAACATTCCAAAATTAGTAATATCAGGGTAATGCTACCCGAAACCAAGGGCAATCAAATCATCTACCTCCCCCTTCAAAGAAATTAGCCATTGAAGCAGCACCTATGAATTCAGTAGTTGGTTACCTAGAGGTTGAACATGACTATTCACTCCAACCTTAGTTAGACCAATAAGATGATGTTAATCTCTTCGATGAGCAGGAAGAAGAATTAGCTGGCGATTCCAATATTGGTTTCCTAGATTACCAAGATGAAGCTAGAAGTAAAGGAGAAGGGTTGGATGGATCCTATGTTGTTTTCACCAGATCTCAAAACTAGTCAGCTCCACAAACTAACAAAGAAAAAGAAGCAGAAGAATCTCGATCGGTGATTTCTATCACTAAACGAAGAACTCTATTACCTTCTCAATCAAAAGATAAAGTAATTCACAAAAAAGTAAGTACATCCAACCACCCTATACCTTCCACCTCTGCTAATCAGACCAGTGTCACACCTACTAAAGACCCAGATGATGGACCCTCTTCACCCATTTCAAATTATTTTTAATTATTTGATATAATTGATCATGCTAGGAAGACTAAAATCCAAATGACAGAGATTGAATATTTGAGAGCTAACCAAAAATAATTTGATAGGTTGGTAGAATATATGGAAAATAAAGCCGTCCCTATAGGACAAGATTCTTCAAAGGTCATTCATGATCCCTTCAAAGATAAATCTGCTCAGAATAATCTTCTCGTGACTCCTCTTGTTGCTCCTAGGAAAATAGAACCTTTTTATGTTTCCCTGCTAATAAATAATTACAAATTGAGTAATTGCATAATAGACTCTGGAGCCTCAGATAATGTTATGCCCACCAAGGTAGCAGATTCCCTTGGATTAACTTTGACCAAAACTTTTGGGAGGTGTTTTTCTATGGAAAACAAGCAAGTTCCACTCCTTGATCAGATAAAAGATACCTAATTTGTTTTCACAGTTTTTCTAGAAAAGAGGATAAAAATGACAGTTCTAGTGGTCGATGTTCCAGCCTATTATGACATCTTGCTTGAGTAGAATTTTTGCAAAGATGTTGGAGGTGAGCTAAGCATGGACTTGTCGGAAGCGAGGATCCCAATTCAAGGTGTTATGAAGAAGTTGCTTCCTCAAAAAGAGGCAAGGTATGTAGTCACCCAATCATCAGCACTAAAAGCTCAAATTTTATTTGAGTCTTTAGGCATGGGCAACTACTTTTTATCTACAGATGAGATACATGAGGCATCCAATGAAACTCCTTCAGGTGACAACTTGGAATTATGTTCAGGTGACACAGCGGGAGAATCGGTGAAGCAAAATGAACACATGGAATGACCTCTTCCCCCAAATGAAGAAGTTTTCAAATAAAAAGTGGTGTCTAATGAGGTATGGACTTTAAAATTTTATGGTAGCTACTCTTTTATCAGTTTGAGAGCTGAGGTTGTGTTGGCATCTCCTTAAGAAGACATTGTTCCTTTGTCCTACAAGTTACAGTTTAACAACACCAACAACACAGCTGAGTACGAATCTCTGTTACTTAGATTATAGGCTGCCAGAGAAAAAGGCATTAAATTACTCCATTCTAAAGGGGACACTGAATTGGTGGTTTGCCAAGTAAGAAATCTCTATCAAACTAAAAATGAAAGATTGTGCCACTATCGCAATCTTGTCTGGGACCAAATCAAAAATTTTGACGCTTTCAACATCTCTGTCATTCCACGAGAATTCAATGATTAGGTGGATACATTGGTTGTATCCGCTACTCTCTTGGTTCTCCACCCAAATTTTAAAGGAATTAAGTACACTATTGAACTAGTTTTTTGACCAAGTGTACCTGATAATGCCAGCTATTGACAAGTATTTAACAACAATGATCAAATCATTGCCTTCTTGGAGCAAAAGGATAGCTTTGAATAATTACATTTTGAAGGTAGTGAACTCTGGGAATGCGAAGCAAATTCTAAATCAAACACGAACACAGGTGAGGATTTCTTGCAGATTAAGGGGAATAAGATCCCCAAAAGCCTGATTTCCTTAGAGAAATTATTTGATAACCATGACAAGTTTATTAAACAACAGCGAACAGATTCAAACTCTTCTCAGGATTTTGATCAGGTAAATTTAGAAACCAAAGAAGATCTTAAGATAGTAAACATTGGGAAATGCTACACTCTTGAGGAGAGATTTAAGCTTGCTAATCTACTTCACCAATATATAGACGTCTTGGCTTATTCTTATGATGACCTGAAATCACTCAGGCTAAATGACATTCGCCACGACATTCCTCTTAAGGCAAACTCTGTACCTTACAAGCAAAATTCTAGGCAATATAATCCAAAAATCTTAGGTACTATTTTATTTGAGATACAAAAAATGATTGATACCCAGATAATTTTTCTAATCCATCACTCCACATGGATTGCCAACATAGCGCATGTTAGAAAGAAGAATGGTGAAATTTAAATCTGCATATATTTTAAGAACTTAAATCAGTTATCTTTAAAAGATAACTACCCTCTCCCGATCATGGATCAAGTTTTACAAATAGTAACAGGTTCAGAAATGTTATCAATGTTGAACGGTTTCTCAAGGTACAATCAGGTTGAAGTCAAAAAAATAGATCAGCATAAGACGGCCTTCACCACACTTTGGGGCACATTCACCTATCGAAGAATGCCTTTTGGTCTGATAAATGCAAGTGTCACATTTCAAAGAGTGATAGACCTCGCTTTCAAAGATGAGATGGGTAAGTTCATTGTAGTGTACCTAGATGATTTGATAGTATTTGTAAAGCATCATTCTGACCATGTCCACCATTTGCAAAGAATACTGGAATGCTATCGTCAGAATGATATTTCTCTAAATCCAAAGAAATTCATTTTCAAGGTGACTGAAGGGAAACTTCTCAGACACATTGTGTCTTGAGAAGGTATTAAAATTGACTCAGAAAGAGTTAAGTCCATCCAAAAACTTACTCTATCTACCAGCAAAACTTTGGTTCACTCTTTTTTTGGAAAGATGAATTTTTTACAGAGATTCATTCCTGAGTTCACTGAGAAGACTCACGACATCATCAACATGATGAAAGACAATGCTACCTTCAGGTGGATTGTTGAGGGCAAATCATCATTTAAAGACATCAAAGAAGTGACTGCTCACGCACCAATTTCGGTTTGTCCAGACTACATCAAAAGCTTCAAAATATACAGATACGCCTCTGAACATACACTCTCAGCCATTTTAGTTCAAAAAAACCAAGAAGGCATGAAATCTCCTATTTCTTTCATGAGTTATCCACTTAAAGTTTTGTTGACACTGGAGATTGCACCCGATGGCAGGAAAACAGGTTCTTGCCCTCTCCCCGCAACATGGAAACTCCTCTCTCGCCTGTGGGATGGCAAAGCAAGAGAGGAGAGTCTCTAGGTATGGGCTAGTTCCCTCTGATGTATCTTGTTTGTTTCAGGCAGTGCAAAATATAGATATATAGATATACTAGGGGGGATGAAAAGGGAGAAGGAAACACAGGAAAATAAACAGCCTACTCTAAAGAGGTGATACACCAAAATAAATTTTGACCTTCCACATCCACTCTCAGAATCAATAAAAATGCAAATATACTCTACACATCTGGCAGAAGAACCAGGCTACTAAGACTAACAAGGAGGCTATAATGTAAAATACATAACAGAGGTTTATCAAGGTGCTATGGAATGCACACTTGCAAGCAAATTCCTCTATTTTGTCCCTCTCAAATATTGCTCTTCTCCTTTCAGCTGCAGAACTGGTGCCTTGTAGATGGCTGGTCTGTTGGCATTAACCTGTGCAAGCATCAAAGATAATGACTAAGCACAAATAATACTCATAACATACACAGACAATCTATCCAAGATGGAGGCAAAACTGTATTTTATTGATTCAGGTTAAGAATTTGGAGAGCTATGCTCTTTACAAAATTGGAGAAGCTTTTTTAAAATGACCAAGTTTGCGTATTTATATGGGAAAAGCCAAGAGGAGTCTCATTGGCCTTTGCTTGCAAGTGGCTACTTGAGTCTTCATTAGGAAGAGGGAAAACACTGTAGATGACATTATAAGTCTGTTGGAACCATGCTTGCTACCTCGTTTTGCATGTAGTCTGCTCCTCTGCCTATTGGGTGGGCCTTTTTCTGTGTTTTGCAAGCCTTTTTTGCTGCCTGATGTTGTGGGCGGTAATTTTACCGCCCACTGTCGTGGACTGCACGCGAGACTTTTGCCGACATTGGCCGATTTACTACCGAGCGTAGCAGTTTCACCGACGTCAGCCGAGTTAGATGTCGAGCACGACAGTTTTGCCGATGTCGGCCGATGTTGACGACCTTTCTTTTCTCCACTTGTGTTGTGAGTGGCAATTTTATCGCTGACTGCATCTGTTTGCGGTCTCTTTTTACTCGCCAGTGTTGTGGGTGACAATTTTGCCACCAACTACATTGTTCTTGTAAACCCCTGCCCCTCTTTTGCTTTAGTGTTAAATGCCCTAGCCTTTTTCTCTCCCTTTTTGTGAATGTTTGAAGACTCTGCCTTATGCTACCGTGAACGCCAACGAACGAGGCTGATGAGCCAATGCTTTGAAATGAAGCTGTCAAACCCTGAAGACGGACCTTGCAACCCGAAATGACTGGTCATGCAAAGCAAGTGTAGAAGGTGACCGAAATTTTGCCAGAGAGGCAAAATTGGGTCAACAAATTGGTGACTCACAGGGTAAGCGTGCCTGCTATGCTTAGAACACAGTTGCTTTACATATCCATTGGGTGCGGAGTTGGATGATGACTTTGAAGAGAGTTCACAATAGCTTTGATAATTCCAAAATCAAAATACACAGAATTTACCCCCTCACGCAAAGGGAAACACACAAGACTAAAAACAACTAACTATGCAACTGCACTTAGGGAAAATAGGAAAGTAAACAAGGGAAACTATGTACAACTGAACCAAAATTCAGTGATAATGCTTCAGATGTATCCCATTGACTGGGATATGCAATTCTTCGTCATCTAACCTGGAGAGTTGGAACACGTTATACTGCTTGCACTGAGTAATCATGTAAGGACCGCTCTAGAGGGCATCAAATTTTGCATGTTTTTTGGGCTTAGCTCTATCTTCATCCCATTTTAAGACAATGTCTCCTTCAGCAAAGTTTTTTGATGAAGATTTCTTGTCAAAATTTCTTTTCACCTGCTATTGGTGACTAATCATAGAGACCATGGCTCGATTCCTTACCTCTTGGAGCTCCATTAGTTCACACAATCTGACCTCCATGCTGCTTTCGTCTTCTAACTACAACTGATGAGCGAGGTCTAGTGTTGGCAATTCGAGTGAGATAAGAAGCCTTGCTTCCCTTCCATACATAAGCATATATAGAGAATTTTTGATTGATCTCTTTGGAGTGATTCGATCGGCCCATAGAGCTATTTTCAACTTGGTATGCCAAGTTTTCTAATTTTCTTCCATGGTCCTCTTTATAATCTTGATCAAATTTTTGTTAGTGGACTCAGCCAGCCCATTCCCCTGCGAGTAGTAATTTGATGAAGTGTTGAGGTATATACCATACCTGAGTGCCCATTCACTAGTTTTGGTTCCCAAAAAAGCCAAGGCATTGTCTAAAATTATAGTGGTTGAGACCCCAAAACGTGTCACTAAGTCCTCATAGAAATCTAGGACTGCGCTTTCATTCGCTTCCCTCAAAGCAATGGCTTCCACCCACCTGGTGAAATAATCTATAGTAGTCAGGACCCATTTATGTCTGGCCCTGGAGGGAGGATTGATCATCCCTATGAAATCCAGGCCCCACTGCATGAATGGTTGTTCAATTTGAATGGGCTGTAGAGGCATGGCAGCCAATCGCTGCTTTCTGTCAAAAAGTGCACACTTCTGGCACTTCCTTACCCAGGCATAGGTATCTTTGAAAAGAGTGGGCCAGAAATAGCCAGCTCTCATTATTTTTTCCATCATGGTCTTAGGGGCGAAATGGCTGCCTGCTGGCCCATCGTGAAACTCAGCCAATACCTTGTTAACCTGACTAGGGTCAATGCATCTCAGGAGAACCCTGAAGAGATCCTTCCTAAATAATACTCCATCAATCAAAACATAAGGAAGGGACTGAAGTTTAAAATACCTTCTTTTAGCCCCACCGAGACCATATGGACATTCACCCATAAGAAGGAAGTGCCTCATGTCCAGTGTCCAATCTCTTATGACAGCTAGTTCTTCTGCAGTGGTTGTGTCATAGATCAGCAAGCTGTCTTCACCTTTTTGCCTCAAATCTACTGCTAGTTGTTCACACAGGCCCCTTCCTCTCACCAACTTGGTGATCTTGATGTCTATGTCGTACTCCATCACCTTGGTGATCCATCCTGCTCTTTTTTCATTTAAGTCTCGATTGGTCAAGAAATCCTTGACGCCAGGGTGTGGAACCATGAGATGGATCTTGTTGTTTAACAACATATATCTAAATTTCTTCAGGCTATGCACTATTGCCAGGACGTGCTTCTTTATGTAGGTGTACCTGATTTCGAAGTCCTCTAACCCTTGGCTGAAGAAGGCGAGTGGTTGCTCAAGGTCATCACTGTTTGCTTAAGTAAGCATAGCAGATATCACTTCTCCATTGCTGAAGGTATAGAGATTGAGGTTTTTATTGAAGTCAGGGCTGATCAGAGTGGGAGCCTAGGTCAAAGCCTGCTTGATAGCTTCAAAGCTATCTTTTCTTGGCATTGTCCACTTGAATTCTTCACCCTTCCTTAGCATAGAGGTTAGGGGTTTGACTATTTCAACAAAGTTCGGAATGAACCTCTGAATGAAATTTATTTGGCCAAAGAAACTCTGCAGGCCTTTCTTGTGCTTTGGTAGGGACATCTCCAGAATGGAGCGGACTCTCTCGGGGTCAATAGACAAACCTTCCTTGGACACAATGTGGCCAAGAAGTTTCCCCTCATGAACAGCAAATACACATTTTTTTGGATTTAGAGAGATGCCAAATTCCCTGCACCTCTCAAAAATCTGCCTGAGGTGCTCCATATGTTGTCCTGCCTCCTTGGAGAAAACTGTTATATCATCGAGGTACACCAGCACATTCCTGTTTATCAAACCACTGAAAGCCATGTCCATGGCTCGCTGTAAGGTAGCACCAGCATTGGATAGCCTGAAAGACATCTTCTGGTAGGCGAACATTCCCCATTTAGTGGTAAAGGTTGTTTTGTATTGGTCACAGCCTCGCACCAAAATCTGATTATATCTCGAATAACCATCCAGGAGGGAGAAACGTTCAAAATCGGTTACCTTTTGGAGGATCTACTCCATGTTTGAGAGGGGATAATGATCTTTTAAAGAGACTTTATTAAGGTCTCTAAAGTCGATGCATAGCCTGATTTCCCCATTTTTCTTTCTAACTGGAACCAAATTAACCAACCATGAGGAATGTTTGATCAGAAATATAATGCCAGACTCAATCAACTTGGCCAATTCGGTCTACATAAGGAGTTCGATCATTAGATTAACAGGCCTCTGCTTTTATGTGATTAGTTTTGCACCTTCCTCTAATTCAATGGTGTGTTGGGCGAGTCTTGGATCGAAGCCTTTCAAGTCACTATAATTCCAGGCGAAGACGTCAACGAACTCTTGACACAGTAGAATGAAAGCTTGCCTTTCTTGAAACGTGCAGACCTTACCAAGCGCCAGCAACTTATCCTTGAAGATTTTAACTTTTTCATAATTCTCCAATTTGGTAGTGATGCATGCTTTGTCATCTCTTAGTTGGTCATCTCCATTGAAAATACTTTCAAGTGTGACCAGACCCTTAGGGAGTTTATTGTTTTTCAATTGAACAATCTGATTTCCGTATTGCTGCTACAATTTTGCTTGATTGTGGACTGCGAACTCAGCTTCTTCTTGCAGGAAGAGAGCTATCTTCTGGTCACTTTCGAAGACCTACTAATTTGTAACACTGTCTGGAATTGAAGGCCGAACCACCACTTTTAAATGGCGCGAACCACAATCCCTGCTTATTTCTTTTGAAATATCAAATTGAGCACCAATAGCTGCCAGCCTATCAGCCTGCTTATTCTGTTTTCTAGGAATCGAGGTCATGTTAAGAGCAAGGAAGCCCTCCATCAAGTCCCAGACTCTGTGCTTGTAAGACTTCAGCAAAGAGTTCTTGGTCAGGTTCAGGCCTCTTATTTTGTTCACTATTAGTTCACTGTCCCCCAAAATTTACAACTTCTTGATCCCTCTCTTTCTTGCCCACTCAAGTCCATGAATCAAAGATTCATATTCTGCAACGTTACATGTGCAAGAGAACTGGAAATGAAAAGTTGAAAAGTACCTTTCTTTAGAAGGGGAAACTAACATTGCCCTACCACCAGCACCCAGTTTACTTCTGGAATCGTTGAAGTACAGCTACCACAGGCCAAGGTCTTCTTTGTTCTCCTTCATTATATTGGGCATGATGGCACCTTCTTCATGCAAGTAATAAATGCCAAGGCCTGCTTCCTCAATAAACTTATAAGGATCGTGCTCAAAGTTATCACTTCCCCACTCATCCAAGAGTAGATTTGTGACTCCTTCAAGAGCAGAAGATGAAGATTTGTTCGTTTGAGACTCTTTTAGATCGATGATAGTGTAACTGACATTCGTTGCCTTGGGTGAATAGGGCTCTAGATGGTCCTTGTAGAGTGGCTCATATTCAATTTTCACTTTGGTCCCGTACTTGGTTCTGAAAACCAGATATGACCAGTTCGCTGCTAGATAGCCACCTATCTTGGACGTAAAATCCCTAGACAAATAGATTGGGAAATATGGAGGAACGTCTGCTACCACTATATCATGGAGAATTGAGAATGTCGGGCAGGCATGCAATGTTAAACTTAATCCTTTTAGGATTCTAACTATCTTTATAGGCGTCCCATCTAGTTGTAAGACTCCTTTGTTCATTGCTTCATACTTTAATCCCATCTTATCAACAATGCACTTGGGCATTACTAAAGTGTTGGCCCCACTGTCGATTATGCAATTGTGTATTAAGAAATCCCCTATGATCAAAGATACATAAAAGGGGGGAGTCCTTTCTTCTTTCTTCACCTGATCTAAAGCAGAAGGCTGCCCATTCGTCATCAAGACGTTATTAGTGTCTGCTGGGACGGCCTGTCGATTTAGCTCATGCAATTCTTTCTTCAATACGTCCCTTTGTCCTGAGAGAGACAATGAATCCCATAGAGAAATGTTCATGTGCAATTTCTTCATTTGGTCAACTATATTCACTTGGGCGTTGATTCCCTTCATGCTTTCCTTTGGGCTGATCCCGACTGGAGCTATAGACTGAGGAGCTGGAGGTGCAGACGGTTGACCAAAAATTGGGGCCCTTTGAAAAGGGTGTGGTGGAGGATTCGTGGCTACCTGAGGGGAAGCCTGTGCTTCTCCAACTACTCTTCTTTTAAATCTCGTGTTGGCTGCAATGCAATCAATCTGATTTCTTGCAGTGCCCCCATGATGAATTACATAGAGCTCACCCTCTTCGTGATTTATCAGAGTAGAATCTGGCTTAGCCTGATTGTTACTCGTGTTGGGCTAAGCTGGAAACTCAAAATAATAGGAATGATCAGCAACCTGGTTCTCTAAATTCTAGAGAAAATTCATCATATCATTCGTATGGGCAGCTTGCTCTTGACCATGTCCTATGGTCAAACAGCTAGGCTGTTCCTGTACAAGGTTATTCTGAGTAGGCACCATGGCTTTAGATGACGAAGAGGGGCCTGAGTTATAATTTTGATAAGGCCTCGTCTGAGAGAGTTGACCTTGTCCTTGATTATAGCCTTGAAAAGGGTTTCTAGGTGCTTGACCATAATGTTGATAACCCAGATTCGGCTTGTTATTTTGAGCTTTTTATCTTTTGAGGGCTACAAGTTCATTTGACATGTTTTGCAACAGGCTTTTAACCTCATGTAGTTCATTTGACGGAACAGCAGCTGGCTTTTCAATGGTGGGCAGGGGAGCAATGGTGGGTGCAATAGTTTGTATAGGGGGTAGCATCTCTGGGAAAAGTGGCATATTGGGCCTAGGAGCGATCTTTCCAGCTTGTACCAAGCAATTCTTGGCTGCTATGGTGATGTCGTAAGTAGCAGGCAATATGTGCCCTCCCATAGATTGGATTATCACAGCAATATCATTGTTTAATGCTTTTAAATAGTACAAGAAAGTGTAGCTAGGAGTCGGCCTTACCAAGACGGGAATTCTATCCCAAGTCTTTTGAAATCGCGTGTTGAAGTCCTGCATGTACTCGTACGGAGCTCTCTTTATAGTTGTTAGCTGCTCCGCAAGAGAGAGGCCGTCACTTTTTTCTCCAAAACGATCAGTTAAATGGGTGCCCAATTCATTCCAATAATGTATAAAATTCACAGGCAAGGTGCCGTACCAATCAAGAGCCTTCCCTTTCAGAGACAAAGCTAACAGTCTGATGGCAATGTTTTCTTCTGTTATATTGTGAATATTGCAAAGGTTGGCAATATTATTGATATGTTCAACAACTGTAATAGGTCCCACTCCATCAAAAGAAGGTACATTTTTTAGAGCTGTTCCTAGGATTGGATCGTAGCGTGGGAGGTTTAAGGGACTCTCACCATGGAAAGCTGCAAAAGGCAATGCCATAGTGGGAACGGGCTGTAACTGTGGCTGAGCTGGGTTGGTGTTCCTAACAACAAGTCTAGGAGGATTTACTAATGGATAAGGGTGAGTTCTTTCAAACCTAAGCCTTTTAGCAGAGTTTAAAGGCAGCTCAATGAATTCAAAAGGGACCCTTCTCGAAGCTGACCTTGTGGTAACCTTTGGCATAGAAGTTTAAGTGACTGGTCTTAAAATAAAGAACTGAGCTCTTACCAGTGGAGTCACCAGATGCTAGAAATCTTTGAAATGATTGTAGCAGGACTAGCATTAATCCTAAAATACTACTGCGTTAGAAACTAATAGAAACACAATCCCACTGGGTGTGCCAAAACTGTTGACGCCAGAGATTGCACCCGGTGGCAGAAAAATAGGTTCCTGCCCTCTCCCTGCAACATGGAAACTCCTCTCTCACCTGTGGGATGGTGAAGCAGGAGAGGAGAGTCTCTAGGTATGGGCTAGTTCCCTCTGATGTATCTTGTTTGTTTCAGGTAGTGCAAAATATAGATATATAGATATACTGGGGGGATGAAAAGGGAGAAGGAAATACAGGAAAACAAATAGCCTACTCTAAAGAGGTGATACACCAAAATAAAGGTTGACCTTCCACATCCACTCTCAGAATCAAGAAAAATGCAAATATACTCTACACATCTGGCAGAAGAATTAGGCTGCTAAGACTAACAGGGAGGCTATAATGGAAAATACATAACAGAGGTTTACCAAGGTGCTATGGAATGCACACTTGCAAGCAAATTCCTCTATTTTGTTCCTCTCAAATATTGCTCTTCTCCTTTCAGCTACAAAACTAGTGCCTTGTAGATGGCTGGTCTGTTGGCATTAACCTGTGCAAGCATCAGAGATAATGACTAAGCACAAATAATACTCATAACATACACAGACAATCTATCCAAGATGGAGGCAAAACTATATTTTATTGATTTAGGTGGAGAATTTGGAGAGCTATGTTCTTTACAAAATTAGAGAAGCTTTTTTAAAATGGCCAAGTCTGTGTATTTATATGTGAAAAGCCAAGAGGAGTCTCATTGGCCTTTGCTTGCAAGTGGCTGCTTGAGTCTTCATTGGGAAGAGGAAAAACATTGTAGATCACATCATAAGTCTGCTGGGACCATGCTTGTTGCCTTGTTTTGCATGCGGCCTACTCCTCTGCCCGCTGGGTGGGCCTTTTTCTATGTTCTATAGGCCTTTTTTACCGCTTGATGTTGTGGGCGGTAATTTTACCGCCCACTGTCGTGGACTGCACGCGGGATTTTTGTCGACGTCGGCCGATTTACTACCAAGCGCAGCAGTTTCACCGACGTCGACTGAGTTAGCTTCCAAGCACGATAGTTTTGCCGACGTCAGTCGATGTTGATGGCCTTTCTTTTCTCTGCTTGTGTTGTGAGTGGTAATTTTGCCACTGACTGCATCTGTTTGCGGTTTCTTTTTACCAACCGGTGTTGTGGGCGGCAATTTTGCCGCCGACTGCATTGTTCTTGTAAACCCCTGCCCCTCTTTTACTTTAGTGTTAAATGCCCCAGCCTTTTTCTCTCTCCTTTTGTGAATGTTTGAAGACTCTACCTTATGCTACCGTGAATGCCAATGAATGAGGCCGATGAGCCAATGCTTTGAAATGGAGCTGTCGAACCCTAAAGACGGACCTTGTAACCCGAAATGACTGGTCATGCAAAGCAGGTGTAGAAGGTGACTGAGATTTTGCCAGAGGGGCAAAATTGGGTCAACAAGTTTATGAGCTAAAATATTCAAACATGGAGAAGCATGCATACGTAGTGGTCAAAGTAGTCAAGCATTTCAGGTTTTATATCTTGAACTCGCACATCAAAGTTCTCATACCTGATACAACAGTTAAGTCTATTTTGACTCAACAAGATTTTGGTATGAAGAGGGGTAATTAGATCACCAAGATTCAAGAGTTTTATCTGGACATTAAACCTACCAAACTCGTGTGAGAAAAGGGCCTTTATCAGTTGATTGCCAACAACATTCCAGATGAAGTAGAAATTGAAGAAATAGAGATCAAAGACATGCCTACAGTCCTCTTTGTTGCCACCACTGATGAATAGTATTCTGACATCACTCATTTTCTGATGTATGGTGAGTGTCCCGTTCATCTCTCCTATAAAGAAAAATGAAATGTTAAGTTAAAGGCTATTAGTTATGTTCTATGGGATAATGGTCTGTACAAAAAGAACCTGGATGGGGCATTTTTTCATTGTGTTGATAGAATGCAATAAGATAAACTCTTGGAGTCTTTTCACAATTTGGCTTGTGGAGGACATTTCTCTGCACCAGTGACAATGCACAAGATACTATGAGCAAGGTACTATTGGCCCATGTTATTTCAGGATGCCTATAGATGGGTGCGTAGGTGCGAATTATGCCAATAGTTCGTTGGGAAGCCTAAACTAGTTGCATTGCCTCTCAAGCCAATAGTAATCGAGGATCCTTTTTAGTAGTGGGGCATTGACTTCATTGGCACAGTCAACCCATCTTCGAGTGCCGAACATGATTATGTCCTTACAACGACTGATTATTTTACCAAGTGGGTGGAAGCCATCTCAACCAAGCACGCCACGTCTGAAGTGGTGTGCAATTTTCTCAAGAAAAATATTATCTCCCGATTTAGGATCCCACTTAAAATTATAACAAATAATGCAGCCTATTTTTCTTTGCATGAAATTACTCAATTATATTTTTATTATGAGATTATCCTATCCCACACTTCAGATTATTTCCTCCAGGGAAATGGCCAAGCAAAATTGAGCAATAAGAACCTGGTCACTATTATCAGGATATTGGTAGACGATAATCAGAGGACTTGACACAAGGCATTATTTGATGCTTTATGGGCAGATAAGATTACTCCCAAGAAGGCCATAGGTATGTCACCTTTCTAACTTTTGTATGGCTTAAATGTGAATATATCCATCACTCTGGAACTGTCAGTGTTCAAGTTAGCCAAAGCAATCGAAGACTCAACCTTTGAAAGCTTGATCGGTAAAAGAATCATGTGTCTGACCGAACTGAATGAGTGACAAACCATGGTAGTAGATCGGATTATGGTGCATCAGAACTAGGTGAAAAAACTTTTTGATAAAAAAGCTAAGGTTCATGAATTTCAAGTTAGAGATCAAGTCTTGTTGTGGGACAAGAGGCGAGAATCGAAGAGAATGCATGGAAAATTTGACTCCTTATGGAGAGGCCTATTCACCATTCGACAGCACTATGGTGAGGCTAGATTATTGTTGGAATACCAAGATGGGACATAATTTACACTACCCCACAGTGGGCAACATCTAAAGTTATTCAACCCTTGAAACTTAGATGGGTTTGTTTTTATATATGTATAGTTTTTACGTTTTGTATATTTTTCTTTCATTTTTAGCTTGACTCCGTAGCCCAATGACTTGAATGAAGGCACTTAGAGACTGGTTTCTACTCCCGTTGATCATTTTGATTAATAAAAGTTTTCTAACAGGAGCCAGCTGTCGTTTTCAAAATCAACTTAGCTCATTTTTGGGAACAACCCCCTACAAAACTTGTCCATTTCATCCTTTGTCTCTCTAAGTTCATTTTCAAGACGGGTTTTTCTCATTCTCATTTTGGCTCAACTGATACCATTCAAAATTTATAGTATCTTTTCATCACATTTTTCCTAAAACATGGAAGTCATTTTGGTTTCGACGCATTCAGAGGACCAATTTTTGCCTTTTTTAGAGTTAGTGTTTTTTTCATTTTCATGCACAGGTGACGAATTTCACCGTCAGTGCATTTTTTTCTTCTTGCCTACAGGAGCGGCAATTTTTGCCACCCCTGCATCTTACCTGCAGGAGCAAAAATTTTTGTTGCCCCTGCATCTTGCCTACAAGGGCGATAATTTCTACCGCCACTGCATCTTGCCTACACGGGCGGTAAATTTTGCTGCTCCTGCATTTTTCCATCACACATGCAAGAGTGGCAAATTTTGCTGCCTCTGCATGTTGCTTCCTATTTTCGATGCAAGGGCGGTGATTTTTGTCGCCCCTATATTGTCTTAGTTTTTGTGCATGGCATTTATTGCCACACATGTAGGGTTGTTGAGGTCATTTTTCACCCCATTTAATCCATTTTTTAACCGCCTTTTTCTTCATTCCTCCTCTCCTCTTCCTGTCCTCTGCCTTTGAACCATTGAGTGAACAAGTAAAAGTGCACTTCGATAGATTCAAGCTTGTGACGCGCATAGTTTCTCAGGTAGGTCATGTTTTTTTCATTTGTTTTATGTTCCTCTTTCTTATTTATTTTCTAAGTTGATGGAGTTTTTATTTTTATCTTTTCCCTCCCTTCTTGCCCACGGATTTATCCCTTTTAACCTACACAAGCAACAAATTTCACCGCCCGTGCCTCTTATTTATTCCTAAAGACATGCACAGGTGGCAAAATCCACCACCCATGTCTTTTCTTGTTTAAACCATGCGCAGGCGGTGAAGTTCACCACCCACGCTCCCTTGCTTCCTTGACTTGTATCGACAGTGAATTTCACCGCCGACGCTGGCCGAAGGTGCATAGGCGGCCAAATTCGCCGCCCATACACCTTCCTTCCCTTTTACCTATAGGGGCACATAGGCCGATCCTATAGGGGCGGCAAATTTTGCTGCCCCTACACTTCTCTTACTGCCTTTTATGCACGGGTGGCAAATTTTGCCGCCCATGCATTTTTCATCTAAATTTCTCTAACTCTAGAGAAATTTTCCTCTTTTTCATTTTTTCTCTTCTTCCTCTTTTTCCCCCAGTTTTCGACCCAGCCCTGTTAAGTGCCCTTCCTTGGTCAAGATCACTTAATGTGTGAATTCCCCAATTTTTCTACTTTTCTCTAATTACACAATCATGACTGCAATACTTTTTGAAGATTCTTGCTCATCAGCATCCATTCAACTAAGGCCAATTTTGGTGTCTGAAACTTCTCCAAAAAAGTCAAAAGTAATGAAGTACCAGTACCATGGCATCTTTTCGATCACTTTGGTCACTTCTAATGTTGACGACATTAGAGATACAAAAATTGGCCACATAGATATGGCCGAATTTGTGACCAAAACCAAGGTAACGAACCCGAGTTCTGAAATGAAGAGAATCATCGAAAGTAACATTCATCTGGTTGCCACTTTCCCAATGGTAGCACATCATACAGAGTTTATCCTCCAGTGCACTCAATTATACAACAAAGAGATGAGAGCAGTCACCGATGCCAATGGCAACATAATAATTCGGCTAGACCCTGAATTCATTAACAAAGTCTTTATGTGCCCTCCTACTACTAAAGTGCTGAGAATTGACTTTATAGAAGCACAGAAGGAGTATGATAAGGACCCTGAGAGGGCAAAGAAAGTAATGAATAACAGGTGGCTGAAGACCCCAGAACCAATCTATCCAGATGACCATGAAACTTTCCAAAGAGTGATTTCATTGAAGAAGTTGGTCACTTGATCACCCTTCTTAGCAGAGTGTGGGGCCTCCCATCTTCCTCACAATTCTACGAGTAGATGTACCCATTCATCAAAATCATCCTCCAAGATAAGCAGGTCATCTTCTGGGGTGAGCAAATTAGCAACGCTCTTCACGAGCAACTAATAAAGGTATAAACTACTTCAAAGTTATATATGACTTCGTACCTGGTCTATATAGCTACCTCAATGTGAACTTTTCCAAGTTTAACAACTAAAGGGGACAGAAAGATCACCCCAATTTACTCATATTGCCCTCAGCTAACACTGCAATGATCAATCTGCCATTTTAAGAAGATAAATGATGCCTTTTTGTGGTATTTTTGTGTCTTTTCAACCCTCATCTCAAACAAAAGAGAGTATCTGATGAGGCCTGGATGATCATCAATGACTATGGCTGTATGTTCTTACAATTTCCATCTTTCTGTTATCTTTGGATTGGATTTTTCCAAGGCTATCCCTATATGATCTCCAAATTTTCTTTTGATAAGTTAGTCCTAATGGAGCTGTGTAGACAAATGGGTGTTGTGCACACTAGACAGATGGAGCTGAAAAAGCTAGGTTTCAAATTTCCAATTGAAATTAGCAGATACTCGATTCTAACTGTAGCTAAAGCCAAGGTCATAGAGACAGAGATGCAATTGGTTACTATAAAATAGTTCAAGAGGAGGGATAACTTTGACTATAGAAGTGTCAAAGACATGATCAGAAGAAAGACTTAGTTTCATAAGCCTATGATCGAAGACATCTAGATAGACCAGTAGACAGCTAAAAAAATTAGGAAAATGGACTACAGCAGGCTGACCCTGGAGTAGATCAAATATTTGGGGCTTGCAAAGATTCCCCCCAATTTGGTCGATGATAAAAACATTATCAACAGCAAATACCTAGCCAAGAAGATTGCTGACTCCCCTCTTCCTCCAGTTCAATGGTCTCAGAAAGAATTAACTTCTTTGAGGAAGAGATTCGAGCTAATATTGGCTAACACCAATGATTGGTTAGTAGCCAAAGGGATCACGCTAAAAGAGTTTATTACAGGATTAGAGGTTGAGTTTCAAGCAAAAATGAGGAAAAAGGCAGAAAATAGGGACCAAGAACAAAGGTGATGTTCCTTCTCCATCTAAGCCTCACAAGCCTAGAATCATCTTCATTTTCAAGAATTCAAAAGTTGTTGAAGAGCTAGAATCAACGGCTAAGGGAGTTGGAGAACAAAGCTCCCAAGAGCAATCTGCTCAGCAAATAGAGACAGATGACAGGCCCTCAGAGTAGCAAAGGATTGAGCCTCTACCTTCCCAGGAAGGGGCACAGCCACTTACAGACGTCTCTCTTTCACCACCTTTTTCTCCTATCAGTGTTCCTTCTTCTAGAGCCACCTCTCCTTCTAAATTCATGTTTGGTGATCTTCAAAGTGCTTCTGGAGATACTCTTCATTCCTCTGGGTCTATTCCTAGTCTGGCATCTCCTTCCTTCAATTTAGGAGAAAGTTTTGTCCTTGATCAATCAACAGTCGATACGGTTTCACCAGTTACTCTAACTACGACCACTGTTACCACTAGCATTACAAAAGTTACCATGGTAACACCAGCTGCAAGAACTATTGCCATAATAGGTACTTCTTCTCTCCCTCTTTGGATGTTAGCTTTCACACCTAAAAGAAAGAAGTTAGCCATCTCGCTAGATGACTTCAATTTTAGCAAGATAGTGCCAGTGAAAGCCAAGGCCCCTAAGAGATCAAGGATCCTCTCAAAATTAGTTGAGAAAAAAGGGCATAAATTTCTAGAAACAGCTAAACCCTCGCAGGATGCAACCCTTGAGGGTTTTGACATGAGCAGTTATTCCATCTCTTGTGTTGAACTTGAAAAAGTTACTCACGAAGGTGTGAAAAGCGATCTACAGTCTACAATGGACATCATGGTCCAAAAGTTCGATAGAGAAAAGGAGATGGACTACTATAAGGCCAAGACAGAGCAATTAACTGTAGTAGTCAGGAAATTCACCCTTCCCCCTGAAGTGGCAACCCCAGAGGCCTTTTCCATAGACGACCCTGTCATTCAAAAGGTAGAGAAAACTTATATGAAAGGGAAAGTGCTAGAAAATTACATTGAAAAGATGCACACTCAGGGAATTTCCTTACTTACAGAGGTTGCCGAGAGGACGGACAAGATGAAGAAAGTGAGGATGAATTTGGAGGACCTTGTCTCACTTATTTCTCAGGACATTGATAGTATAGAGAAATATCTTAGCAAGTGGAGGGAGATGAAAAATATGAAGAAAAGCACCTTGATATCCATCGGTGTCATTTCTAGCAAAGATTCCTATGTTGAGATTAAGGAATTACTGATATATAGGGTTCAAATACTCAAGGAGCTCATCAAAGATCTCGAGTCTTCTAAAGATGCTAGTGAGAAAAGCAATACAGGCCTGTTGAATAGACTGGAAGAACTATCTTGCAACTTCACCACTAGGGACAATCAATTTCTCTCAGCTGAAAAGATGATCTAAGAATTCAAGGGTATGATTCAGAGAGATTTTGAAGAGAAAGCCTTCTCAATGACTTCTATGGACAATATTTTAGATACTCAGTTAACTCTAAATAATCTGATATCTAGGTTAACTAGTCATGCTAAGGCAATCACAGCATTAA
Organism: Torreya grandis; assembly: GCA_037957365.1. Lineage (NCBI taxonomy): Eukaryota > Viridiplantae > Streptophyta > Pinopsida > Cupressales > Taxaceae > Torreya > Torreya grandis. The sequence goes on along the minus strand of JARHVA010009433.1, from coordinate 2,666 downwards.
AGGATGTTATAATCAGAGCCAGGGTCATCTTCAAAAACGTCATTGTGCCAGACAGCATAGGAATTCAGGCATCTATTACTATGTATGATGCTCATCTGAAGAAGTCTGGCGACAAGAGTTGAAACATTTTCCCCTCTCTCATTCTTTTCTCATGCACTTTTGTCGTGTAAAAGTGCATACAATTTTGTAATGTGTAATTACATGTAAAATCCAGAAAAATATCTCAAAAAGTTAAAAAATGACTCATCTTTGACTTAGATATTTTTATATTATAATATTTTTAATTTTGAAGGTTTCTCCCTATATATAGTGGAGACATTTTTTGTAAATGGATCTCTGATAATTGAGAGCAAAAACTCTGCTAAAATTGAGACACTTCTTGAGACTTTGTGCTCAATTTGTAAATCATATTCTGTTAAATGAATGAGAAGCAGGGTTTATTTTAGACTTTGTGTTGAAGTTATTTGTGTTATTTAGGAAACAGTTCTTATGTCCTCTTTCCTGATAATCTCTTATTTGTTTGATTTAATAAGCAAAGTGGGTGTGTTTATATTATCTGAGGGCATTTCTAAAAAATAGAAGAGAGACTTTGAGCTACTTTTATCTTTGTGATCCTTTTATCTTTTGTAGTTTCAGGCGAAGACTTTGTGCTTCGTTTCACTCTACGGTTATGCTTGTTTCGAATCAGTGAAAGAGGCTATGGAAGACTTTGTGCTTACGTGAGTTTCCTTGTGAACTTTGTTACTTCAGGTGATTTTTTGCTCTACGCTGGATACCATTCCTAAAAGAAGAGGAATGTTGTTGGCCAACGACCAGGATTTCCCTCTCTTGTTCCTTGTACATCACCTCTGAAAAAAGAGAGGTGGATGTTGTTATACCACCTCGAGTATTATTTTATGCTTAATTATATATACATATAACATATAAATATTCATAGGGAACCTCCCCTTGATGAGAGGAGAGATTTACCTCATCTAGATCTAGTAAACCCACACTTTTTGTGGCGTAAATCTCCCTGTGATGTAGTTGATATACCCATTTTGTCATCAGTTAGCTGGACGATAAAATATTCACCCAACAGGACAAAAGACAAAAGCATGAGTTATAATATTTTTTTTCCTTTCCTTGGTGCTCCATTATGCCCTCTCTCTCTACTTGTGCCCCTTCTTCTCTCTCCCTTCTCCAATCCATGCTCACCTTCTCCCTTTTTATGTTCTCCTCTCCTTTTATGTTGTGCCACTCTCTTCCTTTTTCTTTTTTTTCTTTTATTAAATGACTTAAAACTTTCCTTTTTCTTTTCTTTTTTCTTTTAAAACTCTCCTTTTCTATTTTACTCCCAGCTATTTTAAGTTGCCAAGCTTTTCTTCTTTCTTTCCAATATCATGGCTTTCTTCTAATTTGCCCCCAAAGCTATAAAATCTCTATTTTATTTGTTTTATTTCCTTTTTGTATTTTTCTTCCTATTTTTTTTTTAATTTTCTAATGGCTTAATAGTATAACTTAATAATAATTAAATAATCATAATAACTTAATGATAATATGACTAATGTATGTCAATGTTATTATTTTAATCTGAAATGGTAAATCAACAAATATTACATCAAAATACGATGGTTATGTCATATATAGTAGTAACCAAATCATGCAACTCTACGTTCAATCATGAATTCCATAACATGACATAAGCATACTACTACATTATACACTAAATCTGTGAATAACAACCATAACGCAATCGCACAAGATTAATTTTCACATAAGAATTAAACTAAGCTAACACACAACTAATCATGCAAAAACAATTATCTAAATAGAAACAGCATCAAAAATGCACTAATGCTAACCATTCAACTATGCATATAATGAGTGTCATTAATGTGGTGTGTACAAGGGTTCTAACCATTCTTCTATCCCCCCAACACCTCCATCTATGTCACCCTCTTCGATGATGTCTCCCTCTGTCATGTTTTGAAGGATGAATTTGTTTTTGCATCAAACTCACGATAAAAAAATTAGTTAGTCCACAACATCATGACATATATATCATAAAATACTGCTAAAATAACAAATCAACATGATCACAATGTAAAGAATATACAATATAGCTAAACTCATAGAAATGTAATCATGAAACCAAAGCAACATACATTTGTCCCATAATAGCATATAACTTACAATAAAAATCAAATCAAATTACCAACCATAAAATCCATGGATAATCAAATAAATTTATTTAGCGAGGAATTGGGATGTAACATATATATTGATTAAATTTGAATTTAGATTTGAATGGTTTTTGTGTGATCATCTCTTAGTGCTCCTTAATCATTGTGAATTGTTATGAAATTTCACAAATTTATGATGGGTTGATGAGCATAAAATTTGGCTCAGCATCCACAGAGTCCTGAAATTCATATAGTGGAATCAAGTTCACTTTTTTTATTTTATGAATTTTTTTCGAATGATCCCACACATCTGCCATTGGTCCCATTGAGTGGCCATAGGGTATGGAATGTTATTAGAGTCCAAAGATTCCATGGTATATTTATGGACTCGTTAATATATTAATTTTGATTCAGCCCTCCCCATGAGTCCAATCATATTTGGACACATAATAAACAAACATGGGAATCACAATTGTAAATCAAATATTAACATCATATGCA